>JAZGTK010000105.1:115987-158537 GCA_036877625.1 Ambastaia sidthimunki | reverse complement strand
ACTACTATATATATATATGGTAGATATATATCATAGATAACAAAAATAACATTAAAAATTTCAATAACGTTACTGCAAAAACATTTTTATAACTTTGAAACTGTAGACAGTGTACATGGGTTGATGGTTACCAAATCTTAGTTGGTCGATCAGTATAGTCTATCTGGTAAAGCTGTTTGACTTTCTAGTCAAGTTAGTTGAAAAACCTGGTACAAACACCAGTACCTCATGCTAAGAACCAGTCATTGTTTTTAAAACATGTACTAGCAGGTGTATCTATGGCCCATTAGTTTGGGCAGAGTTGTTCCATATTGTGCAGACTAGTCAAATTAAGTTGGACTGAGATCAGAGATTTGACTGTTTTACTCTTAGATCACTTTCAGTGGCTCAAGTGTGTGGGATTATTATCTTACCACCAAACCTCTCAGTACCAGTGGTGTTTCTGAGGTGATGGCATCATTACTTAGATGAACACAAGAACACCATTTTGTCTGAAAAGCTATTGACCACAAAATTATTTCACACATTTCAACTGGGTCACAATTATGTTGTTTGCTAAACACCAGACATGCTTTCACATGGTTCAGTTTATGATAATTGATTTCTTTATTCAACCCTCAAATCAAATCAGAGCTCTACAGAGCTTTTATTATTTATATTTGTGCATTTAATATATGCCTTTATCCAAAGTACGCTGCATTCAATTATACATTTTTATATTTATGTGTTTTCCCTGGGACTCAAACCCCGAAGATGGTGTTGCTAGCAGCATGCGCAACCAATTTAGCTACACCACCTTCAAAGTATTCACTGGTGTCTGGAACATCTAAACAATAAACTTTATCTGTAGTTTCTTGGAAATTCTCTTTAGTCACAACATAGCTGTCTTTTATATTCAAAGCATGTATAATATTCCGGTAATATTATAGTCCGGTTATTATCAACACTAATCTGCATTCATTTTTATTCAGCTCAGAACCACTCCTGTTTTACGAATTCAAAAACAATTCAAACCGGATTCAAACTTTTCAAAACAATCTTTAAAAAAAAAAAAGCTTTTTAGTCTCCAAACTAGCATGTTGCTAATCAAAAGAGAAGTTTGCTGCAATTAACTTTGATCTATGAATTAGACACAGTACAAAATGTTACTTTAAGGGCTAAAATAAAGTGATATAATGAATGAGTCCTGTTCAGATGAGAGGTGTGGTTGGTCAGGTGAGGCTCATGACTTTGATGTTCTGGCTGCAGGCCTGGTGGAGGCTCAGGGGTGAGAGGAGGGAGGGGCCCGCTCAGGGGTGAGAGGAGGGAGGGGCTCGCTCAGGGGTGAGAGGAGGGAGGGGCCCGCTCAGGGGTGAGAGGAGGGAGGGGCCCGCTCAGGGGTGAGGGGAGGGAGGGGCTCACCCAGTGGCCATCTAACCGCGGCTGCACACTGCGCTTCTGAATGATTCATGCGGCAGAAAATGCAAACTTGCACATTTAGCGCAAGTTATAAACATAGATATTTGGTTTTGAATGTGCTAGTAAGCACACTTAACTGGCTAAGGAATTGCCCAACTAACGTTGGCTAACATTCTCAGATTGTTCGCTAACGTTCTCTAAAAGTTAGTAGATGGACGTTTCATATCAAAATATATTAAAAATGTAGTTTTTAAGTTGTTACTGGAATCCTTAAGGAATCCTTAACATTACAGAATCAAAAAAATGTTTGAATGGTGTTCTTATAGCCAAGCAATAATGTTAATACAACATCTAAAAAACTTAAATAAACTTAAATCCTAAAATTTTCAAAATAACATTTTTAACATTTTTGTTATGTAATAGAAACGTTACAGACACATTCTTACAACCTAAAATGTTAAGCTGGGTGTGGACAAGTGTGTGTGTGTTTGCATGGGTGTGCTGGTCCTTAATGCATAATTGAGGACTTCAGAGAACAGGTGGAGATTATTACGAATTAATACATTTCTGGTTTGGAGATGTTTTGTGATTTGTTTCTCAGTGGAAATAAAGCGTCTCAACTAAAGCAGAATAATAATGTCCCACTGCCAAAGGTAAAGTCAAACAACTCTCAACAGCCTGTTTCTCAATTCATTCTAGCTAAACCATTTTATCATTAGCAAGCTGCGTGTCAGGTTGTTTCAAATTGCCATAGATTTTCCAGTGACTGCTGTTATGTCAGTTCGTAAGCTCTTGATCTGAACTGTCAACACTCTGTCTGCATGGACACTACAAACAATAATTATGTCTTGGAAAAACTAAAAGCACATTTTTACATTTTACTTGCTCTTTTACTTGTCATTCCCACATGCTGATATTTTGCACTGAAAATATTTTTTTGAATAATTTGTTCTCTCTTAGCTCTTGCTTTATAACATAATGACCAGAGGCTGTCAATTTCCAAAACAACATCAAAAAAAATTGTGTTCAAGAGAAAAATAACAGCATGCAAGTTTGGAACAACATGAAGGTGTGTCTATAATAAAATTTATTTATTTTAATTAAATAAATTCTACTCTACTTTAACCATGTTCAGTCCTGCATGCAGATTTTAAGAGTGCACTGATCCTCAGTCCTGAATATCACTGAGACCCCCACCCCATCTGGGCATGGAGTAACTTGGCGTAACATTAAGAAACAGAGATGACATGGTAGACCTGTCTGACTGCTGCTGAACATTTTCTCTAACTCTGCTTGAAACTCCCAAACACACACATACACACACACACATGCGGCTGCAGCAAATGCAAACTGCAAAGATACAGACTTTTTTCTTTAAATATTTATACAGTATGTGTATCTGTTCCCCCCAACTAACAGGGAACATTCTCAGAATGTTGGCTAACATTCTTTCAAAATCAAAAACTGTTCTTGCAGTAACATTAGTAATTTGTTATTTTTGGTTTGTTTCTGGAACGTTTTAAAAATGTTACAGAATTTTAAAATGTTTAAAACGTTTTCATAACCAAAAAAAGCTGCACTTTTAAATGTTCCTACAACTTTCAAAATAAATGTTTTATGTTTTTTTACTTAATAAAATGTTAGGTAAACGTTCTTACAACCTAAAATTGTTGGGACTGACTGTTTCTGCATTGACGCTCATGTGGAAAGCTGGCAGTTGTCCTTAGTTTACCAGTGCATGTGCCTGGAAAGTGTCACCTTAAACTCGGGTCTCCCCACCTATAAAAAATGCATCACATACAGGATAGCATGGAGACATAGACCAGGACAACAATTAGGTTTTGCTCTATTGAGCATGACCTCAGCAAACACACACACACACACACACAAGATGGTATATCCTTGCTATCTTGATTTGCAGTTTCTATTTCATTTTTGTAAACAAATATGGGAGGGTCATACCGTGGAAGTAACTTAAGACACAATCACACTTTAATTTGGTGATGAATGTGTGTGTAATGCATTCACGCATGTGGTCGTATATTTGATCTCATGGATTAACAAACCTGCAATATTATCACGTTTCATCAGCTTTAATAAATATGTGCAGGGCCACAATAACAAATGCAGTTAGCAGAATTTAAAACATACATAATTCTTAACACTGTCTATTACTTTTGAGTGCAGTTAGGAATTCTTTTGAAAGGTGGGTAAAATTAACCATTAAAATTTGGTTTGGTGATACAGGTCACTGCTTAAATCCAAAGACAAAGTTACTAGTGCAAGAAACACCAAGGTCATGGGTTCGATTTCCAGGAAACACAGAAACTGATCAAATGAATATTTGTAATGCCAAATGTATTGTGTAAAGCACTATGCAAAATAAAATTGGCTTGATATAATAACAATAATCTCATAGCAATGATATGCAGAAGTTTAAAGATCAGACTTTTTCTGACATTACTCGGATGGAAGATCAACTGTGGGAGAGCAGTATGATGTGCATGTTACATAATCTTTCTATTTACATAGTATCTTATAGCGGGCAACTCCTGCGTTAAACCACAGTGCAGGTTAAACACGTCATTATGTCATCCATGCAACACAGTCCTGCCTGAATGACATCGGTGCAACGTTCACGGCTGACCACACCTCCGCAGACGCGTAACCCTTGACCCAGACAAAGCTTGACCGCTGCACATCAGGGACTCATGGAATGCAGTGATTCTCTGCCAGAACAACCAGTGTGTGTGTGTGTGTGTGTGTGTGTGTGAGACTTTGTGCTTCAAAATCTTCTTGCGTCTCTTTCTGAGAGACGACACTGGCTGTGAGGTCACAGCTGGATCAGATCCTCGTGGGACAAATGGGAAAATATGAGGCTCATTCTTACATAATCAAATACACACTCACTTGAACAGACTCAGATAACAATTTTAGGTTGTAAGAACATTTTCCTAATGTTTCCATTAGGTAGGAACAACTTTAAAAATGTTATCAATGTTCTAGGAGAGTTCAAAACGTCAATTTTTAAATGTCGTATTGATTGGGTGTAAGAACGTTATTCAAACTTTTTACATATACTTATTTGACATATGATATATACGGTTATAAAAGCATTCTGCTTATGTTACTGCAAGAACATTTTTGATCACTTTAAGAGCACTTTTAGAGAATGTTAGCCAACATTCTGAGAACGTTTCCTGTTAGCTAGCGGTACAAGTACACACAAAGGCTTACCACAGCGGTGAGAAAACAGCTGAATAATACATTTTGTGATGTTTGGCCTGTACTTTTCTCCTCTGACTTGATTTTACTCCGTCAACCCTCCTTCAGACCAACAGGACCACGTCATCACAGCATCATACACACACAGCTCACGTTCAGCGGGTCACTGTTATGACGCCCTGTGGACCACAATCTGGGCAGCTGTCCATCTGACAACAGAAAGCCTCCCTGGCCCGGGAGTTTCTCATTGTTGTTTCTTGGCTTTCTGTCTTTTACTTGCTGATCATTGTGAATGACCTCAGCAGCTGCAAAAAACGTAATCCTAATAAAAACACATACACCTACAAATTTACATGCGGTTTAACTGCTTTTTGCCAAAAGTAAGATAAAAAAATGTGTCTGTGTGTGTGTGCGTACATGAGTGTAAAATTATGCCTAAAAAAGAAAATTGTAGCATTATTCATACACCCCTATATGTATCTCACCCCTTAATTTATATACATTTGACAGAGGATTTGATCCAAAGTCATACGCTGTCTTCATTTTCATTTTAGCATGTGCAGTCCCCGAGGCTTAAACCCATGGTTTTGGTGTTGCTGGCACCACCCAGGTAACAGAAAACGTTCTCAGAACATTGGCTAGTGGTCTCTGAACGTTCTCTCAAAGTTATCAAAAACATTCTTGTAGTAATATTAGTAGAACATTTTTTAACGTTATATATCAAACATGTTCTTAATGTAGTTAGTGAAATGTTTTAAAAATGTTGCAGAATTAAAATAACATTATTTTATCCAAGCAATAACCCTAATACAATGTCTAAAAAACACATAAGCGTGTGCCCACACATTCTTTTATATCTCTAGGAAATATAGCCAAAGAAAAGAAAGCCTGAAACATGATACAGCATAACTTGAATGAAAGTGATGTTATTTACCTGTGTAACACAGGTAACACAGGTTACAAAACCTGTGTTAAATCAAACCTGTCAGATTTAATCACATCTGCTTCTCAAATAAAAGTCCAGCAGAACCAAAACAATGTGCATCACTGTAGGAATGGAGCTTTATTATAATAATAAAACACATGTAAAAATATTCTTCTTCATTACACATTTGCTAAAGGGTCTGTTTCCTAGTTTGGTGTCAAATGGGTGAAAGTACATCCATCTGTTCATGTGTGGCAGCGTGTATGTGTGAGAGTTTGCTTGTGTGAAGGTGTTTTCTAGGAGAAGTTAAATGCCCTTGTCTCTATGATGCTGGTGATTGTTGACAAAACAAGAGGCAGCCAGGAAAATAGCAGGTCCAACAGGCAAACACTTTAAACTGGTTAAGTTTTTGGGCACAGAAAGCTCATAGTCCCGTTGTACATTGTTAAAGGAAAAGTTCACTCAAAAGACAAAATCTGTTTCATTCTAATATATACACAGCCGTCTTTGTATAGGTTCCCAGAGAGCACATGTACTGGGAAAAATGTTAAATGTACTGTAAATACAAATAGAATTGTATAGTTATTGTTAGAACCTTTTTCAATAACTTTAAGAGAACCTTTAGAAATTGTTAGCCAATGTTCCCTGTTAGCTGGGTAAAATGGACCTTGAATGAACGCATAAATATACATTTACAGTGAGCATTTACAGACTGTAAGAGAGAGTGAGATGGTAAAAAATACGGTGCCAGTCCTGGAGAGTCATGTGGTGTTGGATATTGTTGTCTGGTAATGTCCTCATCTTTTATGGATCAGAATCTGAGAAACCTAACAAATCCTCTCAAATGTACTTTTCTTGTTTGGCTGTCTCCTGTAATACAGACATATCCTGTTACAGAATACACACAGACCCAGACAGACATGTCTATTCAAGAAAACGGCTCATAAACACCTCACCACGAAAACGCTGTATTACAAACTTCATTACACGTTTTTTCTGTGGTTTAAAAGTCAGTCACTTCATAGGATCTCCAGCTCATTCCTGATTTACCAGCAAAAGACGCAAATGGCAAACGAGAAAGTAAACGGCAAGAAACATTGTGTCATAACTGTAAGAGGCATAACACATACAGAAAAACATCTTTACAAGACAAATAAGAGAATTGATAATGGGGGACAAATCTGATAAACAACGGATTGTGTGCATAAAGAAAAACAAAGCATGACAAAGCATCCAAAATTTCACAAGGTTCATGCCCCCCCATGCATGTTTGTTTGCACGTTTATTCATATGTGAGCCTGAGCATGAGTTTCAGAGCTTGTGAGTGTGCAAGCGTTCTCTAGCTGTGTAAAAATACTGCCGTATGATGGCAAGCGCATGGCATGGTGCTGATGACACAAGTAGCGCCTCCAAATAGCTCCGCCAAGACTATAAATAGCCTCTTTCTGAATGCAGCCAGCCCACAAATACAGAGCAGCACTAACGTTTTACTCACCCTAAAAAAACTGAACTGGAGAGAGAAGGAGGGAGAGGCAGAGAGAGAATGACACAAACTGGGAGAGAGAGAGAGAGAGAGAGAGAGCAATCTGCCTGTCCCCTTGTTTAACAGTTTCATTATGCGAGTAGTGCGTCACTATGAGGTGGAAAAAAAGTGAAAAAGGGAAAAAATTAAAGAAAGGAAAGGAAAGAAAGAAAGTGAGGGCGTAGCTGGCAGGGAAACGGTTACCAGAGGGGAGGTTCAGGAAACAAGAGCCCTGTACAGTGTGTGTGCGTGCATACATGTGTGTGAATGGATGGAAGTGTGTTGAGTCTGGTTGGTTATGTAATGTGATGTATGCTAGATTTTGTTTCTCTCAGGTGGTGGTGTATGTTCTCTAGGTAAGATGTAGAGACCCTTAAAGTTCAGTAAGGGGTTCAACAGCCACTGGCTTTACATCCTGAGATGGGACACTTGGAGGTGGGGGGGTGTTGTTTTGGGTGTATCTACATTTGTTTAACGTAGCACAGTCTGCCATTAGAGTTATAATCACCAAACTCTCAAACCACTTCCTTCTTCTATGACATCATCAGAATGGCCCACTGCCCCTGATGCTCTCACCACAGCGATGACTCCACGCCAGGCCTCGTTCTCTCTCACTTTCCACTCCTCCGCTCTGAGCCCGCTTGCGCGTCTGCTCTTGCGAGTATGCGCACACACACACCGCGAGTGTGTGACGCAGTCAGGCTCGGTTGGGCTCCTGTGGCCTGGTTCTCAGAGGCAGCACTGACTGGACTCTTTGTCTCAGCGGCAGAGTTAAAAATAAAACCCGGGAAAAGAGTTTGGCCAGCGTTGTAGCACTGTTAGTGATACGTTTTGCCAACGTCTGGGGAATAGAGACCCCTCTTACGAATTCAGAAGCGTATGGATACAATCACACACCTCTCTTGAGAGCTGAACTCAGGCTGAACTCAAGATGTGAAAAACATCCAAAAGCGACGGCCCGCAGTGTTTTCTGGCCCAGTCACAAGCAGTTTAGTGGTTTTAGCATCCACAAAACCAACACCTCATGACGGAACACTTGTGTAATATTACGTAACTGACACACATACAAATTTAATATGCTCTCCATCTAAACACACAGATTCCATACAACGGTTACATGTTATTCTGCTGTTTCTGTAGATTAGGAAGGAAAAGGGAAGGTATTATATAATAGAAAGCCTTTAGATTTGGTAAAAGATTGAAATGGAACACTCAGAGATAACTTTAAAGTCAGCGCTTCTGTGTTTTCTCAAGCGTGAAGTGATTCTGAATGTGAGACTTCAGAGCTCTTTCTTTTGAAATATATCTTGTGTAATTGTTGAAGCATGTATGTTTGACTTTTATGCTGAAATACTTTTACATAAAGTGTAATGTATTATTACATGGCAGGCGCGATCGTCCAAAGCAACTTTTGTCAGAATGTGCGTCCTTTACGACTCAAACCCTTTGCATTGCTAATGCAGTCAGCCAGACTTAACTATATGTTTGTTTATCCAATGGCAGACCGGAATAATGTTAAATAACATATATAATTGATGAGATGTAAATTTTGGCATCACCAACCTTTTATATAAGTATTGGGACATGTAGTCATGTATCTTTTTTCTGAGCAACATTGGTGGAAAGATTATATATTACAATAGCTTTTTGTAGCCAAGACTTTAATGTTTTTTCTGTAGTAAAACATGACAACTTGCCCCAATCTGTTTTTCACTTTAACTTTATAGTGGAGGCAGGAGGAACAGGATCAATACCTGACACAAGTTGGATTTGAACCTGCATCCCATTGAAAACACTGCACTCATACTCACGCACTACCCACTGCACCACGATACAGTCAGTGTAGGCTTTGTTAACAAAGTAAGAGTGTGTGGCTTTTACAATGAAAAGAAGCTAAGTGTGTGCTTGGTAATATAAAGCTGCAGATTTTGTTGTGTGTGTGTGTGTGTTTGTGTGTGTGTGCCATACAAGATGCTATAGGGTCACCTTATACCCCTAAGGCAGGGCAAACCCCTGGCACATTCTGTGAGTACTGGACTCAAGAAAGCCACAAGGGATCCCTCCTGCCAAAATACACACACACCCAAGGATGCCATAGAAGAATTTGTCAGCTTGCTGGAAGAGCTGGGTGGGGTAGGGGATCCTAAAGAACACCCACAGTGGAGCCCTTCCACCCAACCCATAGAGGAATCAGGTGTTGAGATGACACGCAGTGAGCTAGATATATCAGCAGACGAGCTATTAATGTCTCAGACACACACACATAACACCAGGGTATGTTTACAGTGCATTATATGCACAGATCAGTCTTAGACTCTCTGGCAACCACCAGTGCATTCATAAGTTGTGTAACGACTTGCCAAGTGTTTTTCTCTGCATCTGTAAAAGCAAAAACTACACAATATTTTTCAATATCGATACACTTTGAAGCCAAAATTAACAAGATCCAATCATTGTGTTTCTCCACTCACAACACAAAAGCTTTGTAAATATGGTTGGTGTGAGGATTGGACTTAGGTAATGTGAAGGTTAGGGGATAGAATATAGAGTTTGTATAGTATATAAGGAACGTCCCCACAAGCCATAGAAATCTAATATTTGTGTGTGTGTGTGTGTGTGTGCATTACTGGCAAAACACACAAAATGAAACCATTATATGCATTATAAACATCTAAAAATACAGCCTATAAAAAGTGCATCAAAATGTCAAATGCCTGCTAAATGAACAACAAATAAATGTGTCTGCTAATGTCAAGAAATGTAAACTGAAAAGTTATGAGGTTAAATGTAGTAATATAACTTTATACACAGGCATCTTAAAGTTTGTTTAAACTGTTGGCTACATGTGGTTTGTATCATTAGTTACAACAGTGTGAAATTATACTATGTCATGTACCTTATATAACCCACTCTGTCAAATAAAATAAACATCCACAAACAGCTTCATGTACAATGATGATACTGTGAAGATCAAAGCGGATTCTTTTGAGGGGTGTGTGTAAGTTCTTGCATATTCGTGTACAAAAGGGTTTTGAACTAGATACAAATATGCTATCACGCAGCCAGCACAGTTCACTCAGAGTACCAGTGGTGTATAAAGCTATAGCCTCCAGTACTAAGATCTGTGTGATCCTAGAAAAAATGTCTGTTCCCACCAGAGTAAATCTTCCTGTGGAATTCAGGCCTTTCCATTAGTCTTCCTCAGCCCTACCTTATCAAAAAGAACCTTCTGTGTTTTTAATACCACACACACATACACATGCACGCACACACACATGCACACACACACACACAAATTTACAGGTTTTACTATATTGTGGACACATTCACACACACACACACACACACATGCACACACACACATGCACACACACACACACATTGAGTTTCACAAATTTACAGGTTTTACCATATTGTGGACACACACTCACACACACACACACTATTTTATCACAATTACTCTGTTGCTCATCACAGTAACATTTTCAGAATTCCTTACACATTCCGGAATGGGTCCTGTTTTGGAGTGCATTGGTAAGCATTGCTACCACATCAGCATCACTGCTGTGGTTAATCAGGAAGTCTACGCTGTGCATTCCTAAAAGAATACAGAAGGAAATCCCTCTCTGCTCAGATTTATGGGACAACTCCCACACAGACGCTGTTCTTCTACACGCTTCTCCAGCCAACCATACCTAGTATGGTATGAGCAATGAACACACAAATTCAAATTCAAAAAGATAGTCCTGATAAACGTATGAGTTTAAACCCGTTCCTGAGCCCGGTCGGGCGCTGAAGGTCACAGTGTGTGAGGAGTTTGCGTCTGAACATGCCTGAAGAGTGAGAGTCGCACCAGAATAAAACTATTACGCATCTTCTTCATCACACACTGTAAAATGACCACAGCTATCACCACCACAGAGTACCATCGTAAAGATTAGGAGCTCTCTTACATCACTCAGGCCAGTAGAAGATCCTGCCCTTCTTAATATGGGCATTTAAAGTTCCTATCTGTTGGCCAAAAAGTTCACCTGTCGTTGAAATTCACAAGATCAAAAGAATTCACTTTGAAAGTGCCTTGCACGTGAGATTTGGTAATGAAATAACTTCATTATTTTATATTCATATTATTTCATAAGTTATTATGAGCATTGTAATAAGATGGAAGGCCCATTGGGTTCATCTAGCCTCTCCACTGAATTCTGCATTAGATTATCTTTCTGTCTTATTTTCTGATATATTAATCAGGATGCACTACACCAATGAAAGGAAACTCACACACCAACATGAGAGACGTATGAGAAATGACTGTGTATGCATAGACTTTCTCATAGTGTTCTAATTACGGACTAAAACCACCAAACACATGACTTTAAATCGTCCTATAAAGTATGATTTAGATCTATCTGGACTATTTAAAACCTAAATTAAAGTTTCAATATGACTACAACAGTAATATTGAACTTGAAGGCTGACGTCTCCAGAGTGTTTGGGATTCATTAAGAGTCATAAAGTTTGTCTCAGAGGCCGAGCACAAAATAACTGAAGAAATCTATTATGTGTCAGTCAAACCGTGCTGTTGTACAGCTAACTATTAAAGGTCCGTTGAACACAGATGTGTGTGTGTGTTTTCTGTAGACATGAGAGAGAGCTGGAGAACTGCTTCAGGCATTACAGAGATGAGCAAAGACAGCAGTCAGACAGCAAACCCTGACATAACACCGCCGCAGGGGCTAATACCGCACATGTAACACTGTGTACGTCGACGGTCAGTGCAGCTGTCAGAAGCCAGTGCATTCCAGTCATCAGGTTAAAAATTCTCTCTCTTAATCATTCGTGCATGGCTGATTTTAAATATAAAGTCAACAAGTGCTTAAACAGTGAGAGAACCCAAAGAACTGGTTTTGTAATTGATATGGGTGTTGCTTCCAAAGAAAAAAACTGAAGTTTTATTACAGCTTAAATGTCTTAGAAGTTTCAATGCTGTTGCAATGTCGGTGCTGTTTTACAGTGCTAAAAATTACACTCTCAAACACTTTGTACATGAGAGTGACACCGAAGGGACTCCCTTCTTAGCGAACAAATCTGTGTCTTGGGCATGACCCAAATGCTTTGCTCTGAACAGCATTTTAAAAAGCATTCAGTGCCGCTAATGGCATTTAATTTCAATTAAACTTACTTATTAAATAAAATGTTGTAATCTGTGTTCGATTTCTGATCAGGCATTATAAACAGCTACCTCTTGGCATTCTATTCAGTGTATAAGATCTTACCTGACACTGCAATTGTCATACATCAGATGCACACTCAATTTTTATATATATTTATATAAGTATAATTAAATATTAGGTAAACATTTAAAATGTATTGAATATATCTTACAAATAGAAAATACATACATTTAATGTATGTTTGTATTTAATATTTTATATTATTTTAATGGGTGCTTATAGACAAAATAGTTATTGGTCAAATTTATCCTCTTATGTATTTGTCTATGGATGTTTATGTGTGTGTAATTGGCTCTTAAACACTCTCAGATGTGATCCATCGAATCGCCTCATATGACCCGCTAGCATTGTGTCCTTCTGCCAACTAAACAATCTTATTACAGCCACGTCAGTGCACACACACACACACACACAAAGTAATGCACTTACACTCTGTATTTCAAACATACACTAGCACAGATGTAGACGCTCACACAAACCTATTGCATACAAACTTATTTTACACACACGTAGGGAATGATCAAAACCATGTGTGCGTACATTTAAACATAAACAGACACACATTGTCTGGCTTCCAGCAGTGTTATAATGAGAGTGTTGGCAAGGGCATATGGCTATGTTGGATTTATCCAGATGAAGTGCTGATTATTTAAACGAGTTTTACTCATCTTATAATGTCTGACTAATGCTGTTGACCCTGGGCTGTTGACCTTGAGCAAGGTGTGTGTGTGTGTTTGTGTGTGTGTAGGAGAGACTGGAAGAGAGATCTTTATAGCACCTGGTTCAGGAAACAACTAATCGTATCAAGAACAATTCCACTATGTAGCTTAAGTGATCTATATGGTTCTTGGAGATGCTACCTTATTCTACATTATACAATATTATCGTGTATTACCTTATTTGGGCAGTGGGATGGCCAATAAGATGCCAGTTTTCCATTCCCCTGATCCATTCATTCTTTTTTCTCTGGTGTCTTTTTCCATATTTTCTCCAGGCTCTTGACACTTGGAACGGGAATGTAAAGCAGTCTGGAACAAATAGAACATAAACACACGGAACAGTAAAACAGAATCCTTTTTTTCCAACAGGGTGTTTGCTTACAATCATAAATGCATATACATATACAAACATAACAACACAAAATCAGTGATCTTTTTCACATAATCCATACTGGAATGAGTGAGACAAGAGTGAAACAATAGGATCTACATAAACAATACATTTTATTAAAACATAAAAGAGTTTTATTAAAACATTTACACAAGATACATGTGAAACTCTTCAATTTAATTTTTTGAAATGCGTCTGATGTCAAAGGGACTGTGTACAATGTAGATGGATGGGCTGACTGTGTGTAGAAGGCATTCAGAGAAAGGGATGACTCTCAGTGTGTGTGTGTGTGTGTGTGTGTGTGTGTCAAGTGAGGGGGCATTTCCCTAAGGGGGAACATGCCACTTGGATCGGTAAATCACCATCACCAAACGCGACCCCCCCACTTCACTCTCCTCCCCCAGCTCAGACTGAGCCTGTCAAAAGCAATCACCTCACTCACTCTCCTCAGGGACAGAGAGAGACAGACAGTGAGCAAGAGACACAGAGAAAGAGAGAGAGACTTACAGAGTGATTCTTATTATTATGAAATACATATGAACAGCTTTAACTTTCCATCTTTCAACTTTCCATAACTCACCAGATGAGCCACTTTTTCCTCTCGCACCTTTTTATGATTTTTTTTTCACTGCTAAATGCAAAAAATAATGAAATGCCGTATATTCAAAACGTTGTAATAACGAATACTGAATAACAAAACTTTGAATCCACATATATTGTCAGTTAAAAATGCATTTTAAATAAAATAGCAGAACAGGTGGGTGAGGGGGAAAGGTATAAGGTGTGTCATATTAATGTGTGTGCTTGCGGGCTGGTGTAATGAGATTACAAGCAGAGATGGTAAGAACACAGAGACACTACTACAGCTCTGAGTCAAACTATGAGAAGGTCCCAGAGCCAAGGGGTCATTCTCATTCTGCTACAGCCCTCTCACCCGACCCCAGAGCAACTGTGGCTTATCATTAACACACAGACCGACATGAGTCAATGGCCATCTAACACACACACACACACACACACACACACTAGGTAGAACTAGGTAGAGTTTATTTAGTTATCTTGTTCATTGAAGCTAATAAAAATTACTGTAAAATAATAATTTGTGTATACTCATGATTGGCTGGGTCCCAAAATGTTGAAAAACCTGACCTCACAAACAATACACATTTTAATCAAGTCAGGAAGGGTCAGAGCTGTGGTGCAGTGGGTAAAGCATGATACATACAGACCCATTGTCCTCGAGGGGCACAGGTTTCAGTCCTGTCTACATCATATCCTATGACTTTCTCTTGGGAAAGACAAAAAAAATACAACTTTGTAAATGCAGAGAAGTGATTTACTAGCCTAATGAAGCACTGGGACAAATATTGTATTAGCCTGTGTGAGTCATCAACAGCCAGATATTGGCTTTCTTCCAAATAATAGATTCATTTGCCTCACGCAAATAACAAAAGACACAGGACTCATTTTTTTCTCACCTTCACATTATTGTATTTAGTAATTTTATGTCTGCAATCCACCACCCCATCAGAACGGACCTACTTTTAAATCCCGACCCATCAGTTAAGATCCACTGCACAAAATTATGTTACCAACAGTTCCATGTAAATGAGCCACGTAATAGAACCAGAAGCTCTGATCAGATCCAGTGACATCATCAGCATTTGTCCTCTCAGTTTCCACTCCTCATTTCCATCTCAAATCCCTTCCTACGAGGTGTCCTCATTTAGACCCAAACGTGCGTATGGGGAAAGACTCTTAAGATGCCCTCATGAGTGAGTGTGTCTAGGTGTGACGTGTGGGAGGATCAGGGCTCTAAGGGCAGTCCTGGCTAAACGGCTTAAACAATTTCAGCTGTGGCTTCCCTGCTCATGGCTTTTCCCTCACTGTGTCCGAGTGTATTGGACCATTCCACGTAAAGCAGCAAGAACGGGTGTGCTGAGGATTGCTAAGAGAATTAATGGGGTTGCCTGACCTAACAAGATCACTATCCGTGTGTGTATGTGTGTATCTAGAACACATGTATGTATAGATTACATTACCAGCTGTAGTACTCATGGCTACAGCTGGTAATGTAAAAGTAGTGATATATCCTTGCATGTGTGTGTGTGTGTGTGTGTGTGCTCAAAAATGGTAAATATGGTTTTGTGATAGTGAAATAAGGTTATAAACAGTTTAGCTGTTTGTTTCTTGTCATCTCACAGTATAAAATTTTTTTTTAAATAAAAACATTTAAAAGGCAGGTTTATAACTAAATGTACTGTATTTTATCTTTTTTAAGCCATATTGTGTACAATTTTCAGAGAATATGAACTGATTCTGAATAAAATTTACAAATTAATTAATTAATTGTAATTTGTAATTTTCTTTTGTTTTAAGCATAAACCTTAAAATTGCCAAAGAAATAAAAAAAAAATAACTTAAAGATTTACTATTACTATCTTGCACAATTTTGTTTTTCAGGTAAGTATATCTTTTATTACTGGAAAATTATTATAGTGTAGTTCTGTGTATGTGTGTGTGTGTGCATGCTTGCGTGTGGCATGCACCATAATCCTGAGTGGAATTCCCTTATCAGTGAGAGGTCTGTCTGTGTGTGAACTTGATTCTCTGTAATCCTAATCCAGACTCTACGTCACAGTGCACAATGTGTCTGCCATGCTGTCACTGTGTTGACGGATTTCCTCCTCTTTATTCCTCCTGCTGACCAAGAATTCCATCAGCAGCTTACATGCACAACACACACACAGCTGCGTCACATACACACACAAACACGCAATGAGATTATGTTGTATGTTTCCATTTACAGGTTACAATAGCCTTCTAATTCTTCCTTGTGTGTGAGCGCTGTCAAGCAGGCTACTAAAACATTTTAAAGAGGAATTCAAGTATTCAATAACTAGGTTAACAGGAAATTAACAGGAAACATTCTCAGAACATTAACTGACATTCAATAAAAGTACTCTCAACGTTATCAAAAATGACCTTGCAGTAACGTTAGTAGATTGCTTTTTGTTATATATCATCTATATCAGAAATGTTATTCTTAAGTTGTTAGTGGAATGTTTTAAAAACGTTACAGAATGAAAAGATGTTTGAATAACGTTTTCATAACCAAGCAGAAATGTTAAAACATGGTCTAAAAAAACATTGGAACATTCCTAGAACTTTTGAAATAACATTTTTAACAATTTTTCTTACGTAATGAAAATGTTGCAGATATGTTCTTACAAACTTAATATGTAACGTGTGAAAACATGTAACCTTGCCTGACCTGAGTTATTTTATAAAAACAGAGTTATGGAACAACCCAACCCCCTTCACACCCACCCACATCGCGGTCCGAGTTACCAAACTCTGGTAATAGTCTAGTGTGTGAACTGTATATCTCAACCAACAGATCAGTCACATGGGGTTTGAATGAGCCTCTTTGTGCTGCTACAGCCTGAAACACACACGCAGACACACACATGTACACAAAACATTCTGAGAGTTTTGCATAAGCATGTACAGGCCACCCAGCATTGGTCACGCTGTTGTTTTAGGACACAATCGTCAGCTAACGCCCAGCTGTCTCTGGGCAGGAAATCAGAACATAGCACTCTTGAAATAAAATCATCTGAGAGTGTATCATCTCTCACAAGTACTGTCTCACTCTTGTTAATTTTTCATTTGTCTCATCTCCTGCTCTCGTGTTGTCTCACAGATATACCCTGAAGAGGTATGAAGACATACACTCAAACTCCCTCCAGCACAAAGCTTTAGAAACGATAAACTATTCAATTGACCCCCATGTTTTCCATCTCCCCTACTTTTTAAAATCGCTCATTTTTCTTTTGTGTGGAACTTGACGCGGCCACAGCAGGCAGAAGTTAAACTGCCACCAGTGTGTGTGTGTGTGTGTGTGTGTGTGTGTGTGAGATATGATCCGCTGTCATCAAGGGAACTGTGAAGAAAATCCATAACATCCATTGACATTTCTGTAGAGGAAGCAAGAAGATCTGGATTTCTACAATGAAAAGACGCATTGAAGGATGAACACAATCAGACTGACCCCCGATCACAGCATTTACATTAACACATTGTTATTCTGAAACATTCAAATGCATAAACTCTTAGAGGCACTATGACGATGTCCTGATGTCTTTGAAGCATCTACAAAAAGACCAACAAAGATCACTGTTTTTCTCTATCCCTCACACAAATCATATGACTTCAGAAGTCTTGCAATATAACACAATCAAATAAATCATATAGGTCATATAAATCATTTAAGTTTATACTACTTTTTGATGAATTTTGTATCCTTTTTCAATTTTGAAAGCTCCAGTCCCAATTCATTGTAATTGTATGAAAACAGCGATCAACACAGTCTTCAAAATTTCTCCTTTTCTGTTTCAGAAAAGAAAGTAACACAAGGGTCAGAAAATGATAACAGAATTGTCATTTTTGGGTAAACTACTCCATTTACAACTAATAATTCAGAGTTTGCTCAGTCCATGATGCATGAAATTAATGTAAGTATGGTTGTCAATACCTGAATTTCTCAGGATTGAATTTAGGATTGAAATGCAAACACAATCATGAAATAATAGCCTATTGAGGTACACGTCAGGCTAAAAATGAATGTGATATGAGCCTTTGTCACTTCCGCTAACATTCTGAGAGTGTTTCTTATCGTCTCTGTCTGGCATTTTCAAAAAGGTCAGAATAGAATGTGCTCTGTAGACTGCCAGACCGCTCTGTGAAAAGTAAAATCGCTGCTTTGCTCCACAGCTTTGTATCTCTGCATCCTGAAACATTTAGCTAACCAGGGACCTTTTCAATGCACAATGGAGTATTGCTGTTTAAAGCTGCTTTGTCTTAAATACTGGCTGGTGGAGAGATTGAGGGTGGGCACTGGTACTTTTCATGTTCTGTATGGACCATACGCAGACACGAACCTGCCTCCATGACAACAAATAAACAACCTGGATAATTTCCACACCATCTGACTGCACTTTTTTCATTAGCACGAACGTGTGTGTTGTTGTGTGTGTGCGTTTGTCAATGGGGTCTCGCTGACTTCACTCTGAGAGTGGGGCTTTGTGAATTTGTGAGTCATAATTCTGACGATGATAGTCTTTCCACCGGAACAAACGACAAAATGAGGAACAAAACGAACACAAAACCCTTGTTTTCTTCTGTTGTTGCAGATCACACACACTCACGCTAATGCTAAGTATAGCACAGTAAGACTATGTTAGCAAAACAAGTACAGTTAGACTGTGTTAGCAAAACAAGTACAGTTAGACTGTGTTAGCAAAACAAGTACAGTTAGACTGTGTTAGCAAAACATGCATATAACTCTGTTTTTTGATCTTTGCACTGGTCTGCTGCTGTTTCTTTTAAAAGAAATCAGTTGTAATATCAGCTTCAATTATTTACTGTGATAAGTGGACAGAAACATGTTGTTTAAAAGTGGTGTTGATTTATAAGCATAAATAAGAGCTCTAATCCAGACACTATTATGAATATCAGGACACACAGATCTGTGTTTTTGAATCTCATTGGTGGCACTATACTGTATATCTGCCCTGTATGTGAAGAGTATTAGTGTTATTGACTGTTTTATTGCTCATGCACACACATGCCAGGTTGCATTTGTGTGCTGGTGGTTGGAGGTTGTCCTAAACAAATGATTGTCATTTTATTAATACTGGGTATTAAAACATTCAGGGCAAACTCATTAGGCTTCTTACTAATCATAACAAAGTCTGTGGAGATTTTTAATCTTTTTATTTATAAATAAATACAAATACAGTCTGTGTTGTTGTGACACTTTGCGCAGTAGTACTTCACTGTCCTAATAAAGATAAAAAGACCAAAACCGTAACTGTAAAAAAAGAGGGTAAAATATATTGATTCACCTGTGTTTATAGCTTCATATACATCAGTTGGATAGAACGTCCAATCAGATCAAAGTTGTATTATGATTTTGCTTGAATACTTTTTGTCTAAGTGTATTTAGTTTCTTTTAAAAGAAATTTCAGAATACTATGATGTGAAAGAAACACATTCCATTTAACCACAAGGTTTGGGGAATTAGGCCTTTCGGGTCATGGAGGAAAAGTTATTAAAAAAATATGAAAAAAACTTGTGATTGTAAAACTTGTGATTGTGAAAACTTGTAATGAAAAAAACACAGTGATTATTTTGAATTTTTACTTGTCGAGTGTGTAAGGGGAGAAATTGAAATGCAGATCATGGTGTAGATTTTCTTAACGGTTTCTCACAGTGGAATACACATCCTTTCACTGTCACACACAAACACGCGTCACTGGGACACGGTGCGTTGTTACACAAGCCCCCACTGGAAACAGGATGCTACGTTATCACACACATAGACCCTGTGAGTAAACAGCAAATTTAGAAGTCAGAATCCTGTCAGTACGACCACGTGTGTGTGTGTTAGAAGTTAACAGAGAGCTGTTATTCACTGAGTGAATCAGCAGAGGGGAAAAAGAAAAGGAAGTCGTTGTGGTTGAACACACACGTACCTGACGGCACACTTGTGTATAAATGAAAGTATATATAAATGCACGCACACATACTTGCACACAAACATAGTTCAGCCAGCGTAAACAACACGTTTCATTCATAAAAAGCAGCCCTGTCTCCGCCCATACATGGTCTGTCATCACCGGGTCATGTGACCATAAACCGCACAGAGCAGAGAGAGAGAGGAAGAGTGAGAGAGCTATGCTCTGAAAAGTGTGAGCGAGACTGAGAATAAAAGAGGGAAAGAGAAACAGAAAGAGAGAGAGAAAGATAGGGATGTTAACGGTTCTCTCGTCATCATGGGTTGCAGTTCCTTGGTCGGTGAAAGTAGGAAACACTAAAAACGTCACGTGGACAGAGTTCACTTTCCATTGTGCGCAACCCACCCCCTCACGCACACTCATATACACATTTGGCAATTGTACAACAGAGTCACCAGCTGCCACCCTCTCCACCCACGAATTTAACCATTGCAACAATCAACTTTCCATGTTTCACATAAATACATACACACACAACTATAGCATGACAGCTGCATTCATGAGGGGCTTCACATCACAAAAGACAGACAACTGCCTGTGTTTGTGTGTGTGTCTGTTTATCTACCATTGTGGATATACCAAAAGGACAGTATATTCAGTTCTAAATTTATTTCAGATGGGGAACTGAAGATGTTTGGAGATGATTGTAGCTGAATAGTTGACACATAACTGCATTTTCATCAAAATCAAGAGTTTGGGTTAAAATATAAATATAGAAGGCGTTGCGTTGTCACAAATGAGTTAATTAAAAATTTAACTTTACATGCATTTGGCACAAATATAAAGTTTTTATCAACTTACAGAAGATTTAAGGTATATTTAATCACTTGTATATTGTCAGGGAATCAAACACCTGAGCAGCTCTGGGTTTTGTCTGGGTTTGAGTTATTTCAGTTCCATTCTGGTTTGTGACTGAAACTGAAAATGCGTTGGTAACCTGCAGGTGTGAGGTGTGTGGACGTGTCACCACAGACTCATGACTGGCCATTTCCCTTGTCCATGTCCACTGGTCACATGTAGGTGGGGGAAGATGGGTCAGGCGGTCAACCAGACTGAGGAAGCCTGTATGTGACATCCATAAAAGGACACTCAACTGATATTAGAATAAACACTGATGCAACATGTTGATTAGTAAACGACATACAGAAATCTGATATATGGAAATGTATGTAAAAAATGAGAGAATATTTTAACACATATTAACACATAAGATTAATTCAGCTGGTTTGAATGTTATCATGTTATTATGTATGTGAATAAAAGGATGAAAATAGATGTTCTAACATCATGACAAATTTATACAGAAATACGCAGCACTTGTAAACAAGTGTTATTGCATAAATCACAGGTCTGTAATTAGACTGTTTCTCTAACAGCCCTTGTGTACCAACATACACACATATGCACACACGCAAACATTCTTCTTCACAAACACACAAAGCTGTGTTTTGGGCAGCCGTGCGTAGGAGACCATTGCGTGTTTGGTACAGAACCAGGCTGTTGAAGGCCTGAGTTGTCATGGCGATGATAGTTTGATTCACCATGGCGACTAATGAGTGAAAGAGAAAGGGAAAGACAGACATGAGCTAGAGAGATTGCATCATAGGGAGAGAGAGAGAGAGAGAGAGAGAGAGAGAGAGAGATCCAACTTAACCATCATCCACCCAACAGTTACATGAAACCTGCCAAAAAAAACAAATATCAAGATGAATCAACTGGTGTGAAAACAGAGAAAATTAACACAGAAAGTTCTTGATTGCTCATATTTGTTTATACCTAATTGTATTCAGTCATCTATAGACGCACAAATTGATTAAATGTTTTTGCACTCAGCAGTGAAAAAGCTACAGTAACATTTGACCTTTACCATTAAAATGGTCTATAGTTGTCATACACTACATGACCATATGTGGATGTCCACATACTATTGGACAATGTATGATTAATCAAATTCTGTCCTCACCCATGTTCACTATCAAACACATCAATTTAATCCTTGTCACCTACACTGACCTTGAAACTGGTCTTCCTGACAAGACAGTTACACTTACAACAGGTCTCCTTGTGTGAGTCATTTGAAGGTAACACACATGTACCAACATCCTTAGATATTTGTCTATTTGCAAATACACATGTGCTTCATTGAAGCCAATGGGTGGATTCTGTTCATTTCCTTCCTGACCGTGTCTGGGCCTCATCTATATCAGTTCCTATATCTGTGTATTGTTTTGATTATATCTCTTTGGTTGCTTATGGATACTTTGGAGCTGTTCTAAAATCAAACTCTTACTACCATCCACACCTAATACATACTACATATTTCTGGAGTATATAGTATGCATATTCTGAACAGTATGTAGAATATCGTATCCCATAATGCAATGTGCTTAGTGCATGTTTTAAATCTGACTCTTCATTTTTAGCATGACAGCTGAATCAGAGGCAACTATAGGCTCAATTTTTAACATCTTGGATCATTACTTGATCAAATTGAAAAAGGAATTGCACATGACTGTATATGAAGTGACAACAACAACGTATGCTACAGTTTGAAATGTTTCTTGTTCGCATAATACTGTACATAACTGTGCACTGTACATTGCATACAGCACAGTAAACATCCAACATCCTCGCAGTCCTCTAACTGTGGCTAAAAGTCAATGATGAGCATGTCACAGTTTAGTTCTAGCAGTATAGGATAGATTCCAGAATGGAAGAACTATGAATACATTCTTCACATTTTTATTAGATAAAACAGCTCTGAAATACCACTCTGCAAAGCCAAACATCACCTCTCTCTCTCTTTCTCTCTCTACTGCTCACTTCACAGCAAATATAAACTAACCTGCTTCATTTACTCAGCTTATAACAAACATTAAGTCCTAATATGTAATCCCTGGGGAAGAAATAGAGCATGACTAAGTTGGTCAGAATATAAACAATGAGTAGCCAATATTTAGAAACAGCCTCATCCATCACAGCTGATAGTTAGTTAAAGTTAGTTATGATGTGTGTCGACCTCATTCCTCGATCCCATGGCAGTTAGGGCTGAACACATTAGAATCGGAAATTTGAATGAAATATTTCAAGTGGTTATGAAACTTATTAGCAATGACACATTTGCTATGACCTAAGGGCCGCTGGACATTCCTGGTATTATTTCTGGGTGATTTGAATACAGTCCAGATACGGCTCTGTTACGTAGGTTGTGGTGTGATTATAATATTGGCATGTAGTTCGCCTCTGGCCATTTTACCAGGCTATTACACATAAACAGGCAACCAAATATAAGCATTACTAAATAAGGACTGTATCAGTTTTGCCTAATGTAGGAGATTTAAATAGGACTTATGATGTGGATGAACTGATAAGTGATTTTGGTGGTTGGGCACAATGCTTTGTTTGAATTTTTGAATTTGAATTGCAGAATTAACTTTTTGCCAATGGCAATTGAACAAAGGAATATTTCTTACAGGTTATGAGAATGTATTTGTATTGCTATAATGTTTGTATTGTAATATATGTAATATACAAATACATATATATCGATATACAGTATGTGTGTGTGTGTGTGTGCAGCTCAGATCAATATCAGATTAATTGAAATGTTCATACTTTTGTTGAATTTTCCTTTTTGTTCTGAAAGGTGTTTAGAACTTTGACCAACAATGAAAACAACCTCTCTATGACCTCCTAAACTCTGAGTGCTGCGTGTGGGCATACGTGAGAAAGAGTGTAACCGGATATATTTTTGGCTTCTTTTAGACACTCCTCCATTTAGGAACTTCCATGACCATCAAAGAACTCCACATGGAGAGAGAACAATTTACCTTTGCTTTTCCATTTACACGCAGACACACGCCACATACACATTTTTAGACTGATACTATAATAAAGACATTCCAAGGACTGTTGTTCTATTGTTTTGTATTTTTATAAATACTTCTACTAACCCTTCACCTAAAATAAACTTAAGACTTAATGTTAAACGCTCCATCATTTGTGTCACTTTGGATAAAAGCTAAATCAAATAAATATAAATGTATCAAACATTTTTCAAATTAATCCAGATGTCTCCAAAGAAAGGCTTTGTCTCATTTATCTAATGTATAGTAGAAATTATATCTAAAATCTTTCTTTGTTCATCTCTGTTAAAACGAACTTTGTGATTAGAATCAAATCTTACTGATTCTGGTTGTGTGTCTGTGTATGTGCCTGGGTTTGACTCTTGTAACCTTGTACCTTTGTGTGTGTTAGTTAAAAGGAACATTAATGAGTGGTGTGTTTCATTGTAGCCACACTGGCAGAGTTTGGGAAGTATTTTGGGAGACACAGACTCTTCTGTCACCATTAACCCAGACGGCTCTCAATGAGACGCTACCTGTAACTTAAACTGCCCATGGGCTGCACACTCGACTGGCTCACACTAGCATGAATTCATTCATCAGCCACCAATCAAACCTGACCCTGACCACAGCTACCAGCCAACACTGACTACAACAACCAAGCAGTCTGCAGGTCCATATCTCCTGTCACTTTGTTCTTCAAAGATATTGATAAAACTAATTCAGTCTGAATTTTAGAAGTGCAGGTTAAAGAATACGATTTTTAGTTTGTGTTCCTAGCTAACAGGGAAAGTTCTCAAAACATTGGCTAACGTTCTCTAAAAGTAATTAAAAAAGGGAAAAAAATTGTTAAGTGTTATATATTAGATATCAAAAACTTTATTTTTAGTTGCTAGTTGAACGTTATAAAAATGTTACAGAATTAAAAAAAAGCTTGAATAACGTTCTTACACCCAGGCAATAAAAGTAATACAACGTCTAAACATTGGACATTTTGAATGTTCCTAGAGCATTCGTTCGTAACGTTTTTATTACTTAATGGAAATGTTAGGGAAACGTTCTTACAATAAACCATTGTAGCTGGGTTTGCATGAGGTAGAACAAGAGTGAGAGAGAACACTGAGTATGAATTATAAGTGAGCAGTCATGTTTTGATTGACTGTTGTTGTAAGTGGTTCAAAAAATGATTATCAGATAAAGCAAAACAGTAAAACTGGAGTGAAAGTGAAGGAGTGTTGATAAAGGTGCTTATGCAAGATAGAGCAGCTTTTAGCTCTTATACCATGTTCTAAACCACTGGAGCCAAATCACAGACAAGGCCCCCACTGTGCTGAGCTTCCTGTGTGTGTGTGTGTGTGTGTGTGTGTGTGTGTGTGCTTCTGAACACAGGTCTGAGTGTGCATGTGTGTGTTCATGTTACTTCCACATTACATGACTCCAAATGACATGGAGAAGCTGATGTGAATGGCAAATATGACACTAAAAATAAAAAATAGTATCAGATGAAAAAGATAATGATAAGATAATGAGCAAAACCATATGAAGGCATAAAATATGTGGGTGCGGGAGGGCAGATTATATAACCTAAATGATGTCACATTTACTCAGTAGTCACACCTGATTTGCTGGAAGCAAAGATTGTTAAAAGGCACCAGAGGAGGGTGGTAACACGATACTTTTACTACATTACATGCACTTTTTTATTCAAGTAAAATTCTTTGGACAAATATGTACTTTACAGTGGGCATTTGTGTCATTACAGTTTCAATGCAATAAATGTTAATGAAGCATTTTTTAGTACAACGAGACTTCCTTAAAGTGTGCAGAGACTTCCTTAAAGTGACTTTGGTATAACTTAAAGTATGACAGCAATAGGTGCTTTAATGCACATTATGTCTCTTTATAGTTCATGAACATTCAGTTTAATTACAGCTATAAACTGTCTTGTTTGTCATCAGCTGACCTGTGGTTATCCTCAGCTCACATCTATTGCTTATCTGTGTTCTTTGTAATAGTATTGAGTGTTGTAATGGAGTCAAATGGGGAAGTCCCTTTGCATAGTGGAAATCAGTTTAATTCACACTGTAATCCATCCACACTTAGCAATTGTCCAGCTGTTCACTGATCCAGCACTGAAAGACCCATAAAACCACCAAACACAGAAAACATCTGATAGCGTATTTTCTTTAGCTCTACATGCACGAGAAAGGGTTTGTGTTAGGAAGGGTTTGCTAATACATAGTATTCTCTGTTTCTTGCAGATAAAGAGAGAGATAAGCTGAAATACTTCTTAACAGAAAGAGACTCAGTAAGCAGCCTATTGCATCTCAAAACCTCAAGCAATCACAAGACAGATGAAGTACAGTGTGTTTTCCCACAAAACCCTTATCTGACGTTAAAGGAATAGTTTACCCAAAAATGAAGATTCTGACATCATTTACTCACCCTCCTGTCTTCTTATTCATATGACCTTCTGCCTTCCCTAGAGTTTTTTATAGTAGAAATTCCGAGCTGTTCTTTTTACACAATGAACGTCTTATTTAAGTTGTTAGTCATTGTGATGTTATTTAGTAAAGGAATCATCACATTACCAGATAACAGGAAACGTTCCTCAGAACGTTCGCTAACGTTTAACAGTTCTTTAAAATTCCTTAAACATTCAAAGTAACATTTTAACGTTTTTGTTACTTAATGGAAACATTGGGGAAACGTTCCTACAACTTAAAATCGTTAGCTGGGTTTAGTGAACAGTAGTTTTGTAATGACTAGCTCCTGGCCTACTTTCATAAGCACTTTGTAAATGAGAGAATTGTAATTTCTGGTGAAATGTGGTTTATTGGTGATGGCAAGCATGGTGGGGAAACTGACATGGAGCGCAGCGGCAAACTGTTGACGTAGCAGCGTTTAATAAGATTATTTATTACACAAAAACTTCTCTGTCCAAACATTTAGATAAGAGATCGCCTTTCTACTCTCAACTCATGCACATCTGAATCATATCCTGTTAGGAAGCATGCAAACACATAAACACACATACACCCCCATACATACACTCAAGAGGCCTATAAGTGCAACCGCATGAAATATTAAATGAAAACAGTCACACTAACATCAATTTTACTTATGTAGACTTAGCTCACCACCCTTTGTAAATATGATAGTGTGATTTGTAACATACTAAACCTTGCCCATGGCTAATCTAGTTACTTAGATCTGACATCATTATGGATTCTCTTTCACACACACGAACATCACTATCACTATACCTACAATGATACGTTTGCATTATATAATCTTACACATGGAATTTTAGGTCAATTTAATTTGTGCTTACACTCATACTGTAGTGTAAGAAATAAAGTTTTTTGCTAGCATAAAATGTTTTCTGTCTATTTTGTTACATATTTATTTTGTTATAAAAAACAATTAAAATTAATTCAGTCTTTAATGTGTAAATATCTTACACTGTACATAGCTTTAAGTGTACTTTGAGTAAGTGACCTTTTACACCTCTTGCGGGATTTGGGGAATCCCTGTCTTAACATGAGCTTGACCCTCTGAGTCATTTAGCAGGAGGGTGGAAGTATTTGTTGTTTACCCAAGCGCTGAAATGTCACAATCTCTGCGTGTGTGGGGGTTTCATATAATATGTGTTTGTGCGTGGCAGACATTGTATCTAAACTACAGCGTCTCTTTTTAATAAAGCCTTGAGGCAAACGTTTGTTAGGAAAGCAGTTGTAGGTGTCACAATAGAAGGTGATTTCATAATGGTTCAACCTGTGTGCTCCCCCTCTATCTCAAATACTTTTAATGAAAATAAATCAACTGGCAAATGTTATGCAAGTAATGGCAGAATCAGTGGCAACATCCCACACATACGTATTGCTTAAGAGAGTGTGTGCCGGTAAGCAGGTGTGGCACAGGTTTGGTTTGGAGTGTAGCAAGACCTCAGGGTAATGAACATTATGGTGATTCCAGTATATGACGTAACCTGCACTGTTTTCATTGGGCCTATTTCTGAGTACATTCACTTGTTGCTGGGAAAATCACAATAGAGATGACAGGTGGGAGTCCCTAACCCACATAATGTATGCATGTTAAGACCATGTGTTATCATCGTCGAAACTGTTTCTGCATCTTTTATACGAATAGCAAAACTGTGAGCAATATTTCCTTAGTGAGTGTATATGTATCATCGAGATTGACCCCTTATTTTAAATGTCAAGATGCTAAAATGCTGTTTCACAATTATGATGGAAAGTCAGAAATTAAACGTTTGGTTTTATGGATCATAACTACGGCATAACTTTCATATGGGTGAAAAGTGGCAGGTCCAATTGTGGGGCTCTGTGGATAAACAAACAGCGATTTTTGCCTTGAACAGAACAGAAATAAGCTAACAACTGATTTTTCTATTTTAAAAAAATATTTAAGGAAATATTTTCACCAACTGCACTTGGTGAAAAGCAGTAGCCGTGTGTAATGTGATTAATTACAGTGTTTAAATGAAAGTCACCCCCTAAAATTAAAGGCCCAAGAAAAAACAACGCTGACATTTTAAATATATCACACGCGATTGCTACATGCCTCAAGAAGTAATCAGGGTTTTCTGAATGTGTTTTCTGTGTGTGTAGGTGTTTGTGAGTCTTTGTGAGGTGTCCTACATGATGACATGGAGACGTTTTTATTTTCACTGTTCCTTGCCTTTCAGGAACTGATTTACCTGTTCAACAGACACCTGCAAGTTATGGTCTGAGGTTTGTACGTGGGTATCCCATCTTATTATGATATACATGCAAACTATACTGTACTCAGTGACATACTAAATTAAATCAACTCACTATAGCTTGCTTAGTTTATCAACAATTAACAATAATCATTATAGATGTTGATGTTATACATTTTAAGAATGTGTAGACATACACTACCAGTCAAAAGTTTGGAAACACTCACTCATTTTCTATTAATATATTATTAATAATATATTATAATATTAATAATCATATATTAATTAATATATATTTTTTTCCCACATTTTAGAATAATAGTAAATTCCTCAAAACTATGAAATAACACAATGTAACTTTGGGAAGTATGCTGTGATTAAAAAAAATTAATTAAATTAGGTTATTTAAAAAAAATAAATTAAACTAGGTTATATTCTACCATATTCAATGTAGTCACTCTTTTCCTAGAATTTACAAAAATGTTTTCTTGACATTTTATTTTATTTTACCCAGTTTTATGAGTAATTATCTTAAAACTTTTCAAAGAGTTTTGAAAGAATTCCCCTCTATACTACGCCCTTAATGGCTGCTTGTTCTTATTTGGTCCAAACCATTCATTTTAAAAACATTTTTAAAATAAAATTGTAATTTTCTGAAAAACAGAAATTAATATGTTGGTACAGGTATATTTTACTCTACAATAATAATTTTAAACAAACAGCTTTAGATGAAAAGATTTTTAGGATAAGAAACATTTCAGTCAAGTGTTTCCAAACTTTTTATTATTAACTATAAATGTGAGTGCATGTGCATATGTAAATGTGTAAATTTCCTTACTTGAATTAAATACAGATATTCCATTAAATATCTAATATGTTCATGCAGTTACAAAAAGTTAAGATAAAATTAAATGAGATATTAACTATACAAACGACACTACACAACACTTCCAGTAATCAACCTTGCGTATATGGATTGACTCCCAGCACTTCCCAAACAGCTTTTATCTTCCTGTCACAACAATACGAGTGTGCATGCTTCACCTATAAACACCTACTAAACTAGCAGTCAAATTTCCTGGCAATTGTTCTGACAGACCCACGCAGCAGGGGCAAATAAAATATTGAGGAGCGGTAGGAGGAAGACATGCACGCATCCACCTACGTGGTTCACAAACCAGTCCAATCCACTTTTTCTTTTTCTCCTGATTTCTACCCTTAGCGGCCCACGTGGCACAACCCAAGACTGCTGGACTTATTTGAGAGAAATGGATACCCCAATAGATTTAATTACAAATCCAATTTATTTTGAAACCAAAAAGATAAAATTATCCTTAAATAGTTCTTTTAGCATTTGTGTATATTAACTTCCTATTTTCCTACCCATGGGTATCATCAAAAATCCCTCTCACTCCTACTTTGTGCATCTACCAGCAAGTCTCTGCATGTAAAATGTCATTTACTGCACATCCACTCCTAGAAACTGCCCTTTTCTGCTGTCATTTGATTGGTTCCTGTAGAAGAATGACTCAGATTTAATAAACAACAAGGTCCATTTAAAGCCCATTCAGTCCATTTAAACTTATCGTGCAGACTTACGTACCATCTCACTCTGAATTCATGCACCATCACAGACACATGCAAACATGCAAAACAAACACACTTAATTTGAAAAAGTGAGGTATACCCCGAGGATTACTCCCAAATCAGGTCATTGCTTGAGTGTGATCGGCAAACATAAGCAAAAAACACCCACTCATAATCACAAGTCACTAACAAATAGTTTTACCATGTACGACCTTGTCACATGAACAAACCAGAAAATTGGTTCATTTATATAGGATAGGAACTGATATCAATATATATGGATTTTTAAGGTAATAAGCTAACCTAGCTAGTTGTTTTTATTTATATATTCTATTTTAAAATCAGAATGTGAGAAGAAAAATACAAATATGTCTAAATATCAACTAACATATCCAATAAACATCAGTTACGCTTATCTTTAGTAGCTCCATTGAAGGCATCTTCGGTAAAAAAGCTCTATATTCAATGAAGCAAATACAAAAGACCTGAACCGGATGCAATTACACCTGTTTTCCTAGTTCTCTATGTGACATTCAGCATAAAGCCTACAAGGCTATTCCACAATGTTTCATTCTTACTGGATTGTAATAAAAACAAGCTCATTTGTTGCGTTTATCATGTGACTATAGGCCTTTCACCTCAGCCTGGGAAGACTGTTGCCTCATCTCTTATGAGTCAGTGTTGTAAAAACCTCTCCGATATCTGCCAATCACACACATATCTATTAAACAGCTCCTACAGGAAACCGTGGGAGTTTACAAAACCCACTTATATAATGTCTAATGCCAAGGTAAAGATCAAAGTTCATGACATTTATAAATGTAATCTTTATTCATAATCAGCCTGCCTTTATTCCTGGCACTGCCTTTATTATTTAGTTGGAAGTATTCATATAATATACTGGACTATTATAGCATTTTTGTATTCATACGACCCAATGTGGAGCTAAATTTTACTTCTTTAAGAAATTTCCCCAAATCAGGTAGTTTTATGACACTGATATATGCTTGCACTTTCCCTTTAGCAAATGTGACCTGTTTTATTCAGATTTAACATTTCCACATTTTTTCATCTATTAAAGGTATATGGTTCCATGAAACGTAATATTTAAGAGACTTTGTGTCTCTAACCACCTCAAGCAGAGTCTTGTCTCAAAGTAGGTTGGTATCACTTCACCGCGATTTACTCCAGGTCTACAAAAGGCGGGGGAAGGTCACGGAGAGGGGATTCCCCGTGACGGCAGTGTAAGTGCACTGAGAGCGGGGAGTGAGTTTTCCTCTGCTCGCACACCGTTTCCATACCCAGCCCAGAAGACATGTAACCCATCACTACAGACCACCCCATGTGCTACTGTACTACATATAGTGTGGAAATAGTTAAAATATTAACGCACTACAACAAGCAAAACATGCATTTGTTCTACAGTAAAAAAAACTTGCCTTTTTTTATAGGGCAATGAAGAGTCTAAACCGCGATCACGTCTTTTGTATGTTTGTATGTTCTTTTCTTTAGTTGTGGATAAAATACTACCTGTTCACCTATTTTAAACCCGACATCCTCTTCGCCATGAGACACTTTGCGCTTTGGCTATTGAATTAAAACTCAGCGATATTTTGTAGCGAGTCTAGTTAAACCACTGAGCTGATAACTAGCTGTCCCGTTATAACAGTCGCCTTTAACAGCTACGTACAAAAAATACAAACAAGAAAAAAAGAAACGCGCATAAGAGTTCCCGTGACATCCACACTTGTGCTACCCTGCTTTTCCAGAGACAACCACGAGGTCACACAATTAAACAATATCGGGAAGAAAGCAACACGCATAAAGTTTCGTTTCTGAGCCAACGGGAGAAATTACCAGCGGCTACCGGTTCAGTCTTCTTTCTCCCATTACAGTATGGCGATATCACAAGGTTGTTCCCTGGCAAGAGGTAACGGGGACACGCTTCCGCTAAAAATACCTGTCTACGACTATATTTGGATTGGCTGGAACACAATCAAATGTCTAAAATAAACGGACCCGCCCCGGCGCAATGAATGAAGGATCTGCTATCTCACACCGCCGAGCCGCCCGCTGCTATATTTAGAAACACCGCTTGCGTCAATCACGCGCCTCAGTGCGTCAAGCCCTCACTCCGCCTCCGAGAGCTGATCATTGGCCAGAATTAGAACGTGGCCAAGTCATTACGCGTCTTGTGATTGGCTATTATCGATGGTTTTTTTAACTACAGGGTACGCTAACTAGAAATAAGACTTTGTTTAGTGAGCACGCCGAAGCCTTTGATATCTAAGGTCTAATATTTCATGTTTTGTAATTCGCAGTTATGAAGTGTTCTGAATTTGGAAGTGAATGATATTAGGACGATAACGAAAAGGGACACGTCCTTGGACGAGTTTCTTTGCCCAATATGAAGGTTGCCTTCCAGTTTTTAAAAGTTAAAGATCACGCACACACACACAAACACACACACACACACACACACACAGACTTATAGATATTTGTAGTAGCCTCACACACTTTTGTAAACGTTAACAATCGAAACAATTATTTTGAGTGAGCATGCCATAGTGACAAAAACACATATGTGTGACCTTTACGTATGTATAAGGCGTGTATTAACAAAAAAAATCTATATTTGCAACTGCTGATAGAACATTAAAACATAAAACCCGGAAATATTCTAACACGAACTATATTTGTGGTGAAATTTTCTCCAGCATGTAAGACAATATAACACAAGCTCTACCGCGCCATTTCAAAGAGCGCCTGACAAAGAGTCAGATAATCTTCCCTCCTCCCCTTTCTCTTTCCCTGGCATGGACTGTACGGCTTACTGTACAAGAGAGGCCGGGGGAGCGCTACAGTGCAGGCTCGACGTCACCTCTCCCATGGCGTCACATTGACGTAGCGCATACCAGGCTCGCTATGTAGAAGGCAGCCACACATAAATGTGCTATTAGACTTTCTCTCGCTCAGCGCGCCACATAAACAAAGGCACATTGCAACTCCAGCTCAGCGCATCCTCTCCGGTACTAACACCGACACTGTTATAGTGGAGCTGACAGAACTACGGAGTACTTTTTTCTTCTTGGCTAAGAGGAAAATCAGACAAATAATATTTTTTAATGAAAATCAGCCTCTTGCGACTACGAAATCAACTTCCATTCAAACACTATTTTCGTTTTTTTACCAAATACTTCTGGATATGCACAAGGAATTATTAGGGCTTTAAAACATATGTAAAGACGGAACCTCAACAGAAAACAAGTAAGTGGAAATTTTATTTATGTAAAGTTTTATAGAAGAACACACACAATTACGCAGTGAATAGTAATATTATTAAGTTCATATTTTGTCCGATTTGTGTCATTTGTACTGCGGTCTCCATTCATATTTTTTTTTTGCAAAGGATTAATGTTACCGAGAACTTTACGGTCCGTGTTTGTCTATAGTGACCTGTTGAATGTTCGGTCTCCACTGCGACAAGAAAGGAACTCGATTTTCGGTGTCTCTGTAGCAGATGGATGGACTGAATCCGAGTTTAATTTGTGAAATGTAATATATTCTTACTGGTTGTCATGGTAATTGGATGCCACTTCCTCACCCCGGTGAAACCGCTGGGAGCTGAGCTGCGCCTTTGAAATAGAGGGACCGAGTGGCACGTGCTGCGTTAGAGATGTTTCTTAAAGTCTTTATCCGATCGTGCACGAATGTGGTTATTCGTTTATAGTAGTACCCGCAAAGACTGGTGCTGACTTGGTTTATATCCCCATCAATATTGCTTTTCCCACGTTTGAATGAAACGATTACGCGAGCTCCATTCATTCTGTCTTGTAGACATCGAAGGACAGCTCGTAAACATGCATGATGGAATGCACAATAATTATATGTAAATGTGCACAAACGTCTATAAACTAGTTAGGGTGAACTTTGTTTTTATTTTTTTATTTCTCCCTTTGAGGAGCTATAATTAATAGTGTTTCACTGCTTTCAGAAGACTTTAAACAACCGACAGGACTGAGTTATACAGTCTTAGTGTGCGTATTCGGAGTTTCTGTGTGGTGTTTACATTCCTAAGTTTGGTTAATAGTATGAAGCGACACTGATAAACTCGTGGGCAACGAAGTACAGCGCTAAACAGCCTTTTTACGATAGCTTGTGTACTGAGCTGTAGATCACCAAGAATTCAAGAAAATGAAACTGGAAGTGTGTCATTATACTTATATGTGCATATTTTTATAAAAAAAACTGCTTTGTGATTTAGTATTTCCTTCGTTAAAATTAGAATACTGTTAATAAATGGTGACAGGTGCATGTTTATAATACAACTACATATTGATAAGGCTAATGATCCTTTTGAATTGTTATAAAAAGTTTAATTCTAGAGCAGGTGAGATCGGGTCAGTGAGTACAGACACGGGTAAAGCAATTTTAGACAAAAGCTGTCTCTCTGCCTCTTACCCTCAAGTCTCTGTCCCCGTCAGATGTCAAATCCCGTTCTCCAAGCTAATTTACTGTACTTGTATTTTTCCATCCCTTTATCTCCCGTCTCTCTGTTTCTTTGTGTATTTGCTGGAAAGCCTCTATCTTGTGAACGCATTTTTGAACGCAGAACGGAGCGCCTCTTACAAAGCGCGTGCTTCAGTGCTCTCTCGCGGTTCTCTAGGTTACCGGGGCAGTAGCGGACCAGCGGCTCCAGACATGCATATCGAAACACGCAATGTCAAAATAACACGTAATCTCTGTAAGACAAATGATGGAAAAAATATCCTAATTAAATGCTATCTAAAATTGCTCGCCTTATTGCATACGATAGGTTAGTTTACCCTAAACTGTTATACGGCTACTTAAAATCTGTTTTCCGTGGCCTATATTTCAGTCACGATTCAATTATTTAATTACCTCATGCAGTTCCCAAATCATAAAACCACACCCGTTTTGGGGGTTTGATGTTGGGGTAGAGATAAGCAGTAGCATTGTGCTCAATAATGTAGCGATTGGCGAGGGCAGGTTTTGTGTGAGCGCGCCTCTGTCAGGGAGGGGGCGCTAGTCGCTTTATAAAAGTCATCGGTGGCGCGCTCGGGTTTATTTGACAGAGGACGGGGATAGTCAAACTTCGGCGAGCGCCCAGGTGAATATTGTCAGTCTTGAGAAAGAAAATATTCTGAGCTAATGGAACAAAACAGCAAGGCAACATTTATTAGACGCCCAGAACTGCTCTAACTTGCAAGCTTGAGTCCAGCTAAAGAAAACAAAAAAAATTACTGCATTTAATACAATATGCCATTTTTAGACGTGTGTGCATGAGAGCATGTGAAGAAGTTATTTTTGTCCGTACCGCATATTACCCCTTGACTTGCATTTGCTGTTTTTCATCGAGTGGCACAAGACAATTTGTCCAGTGTTATATGGTTAATAGTGTTTTCTTTATTGTGTTTAATTTGTGTCCAAAAGCTGCGACCAGCATTGTTTTAAACATTGTATTTGTATTATTTCTATAAACAATTAACTATTCAAATTATCTATTTTGAAACTTTCTAAATAACTGTTTCTTTAAAGTATTTTTACAGTTCACATACACTAAACATTGTGTGAATTGTTTTAACATTACATGTAGCAAAATAACAGTAAACATATTTGGAAGACCAAACACATGCCTTTTACTGTTTAAACATGCAAGTGATTAAAAGACATATAAAAGTAGTTCTGTCTAAAGTCATGGCTCTTCTCTTTTAACTTTTAGCCCTGCTTAAACTAGCTTGCATGTTCATGCAAATAGTATACATGTCTAAACATAAGTTTAATTCACTTATCTACATTATCAGGAAAGCCTAATTATCTATCTTTAACCAGAACAATGTAAGTGTGTGTTTGACTATACATTTCGTGGTAAACTAGACTATCATGTTGTGCTTTGCTGTTCTAGACTCCGGTTCGGAAGAGCGCCTGCAGCCCAGGTCTGAATCCCAGTTACCGGATACCTCACCCGCCGCGTGTGCTGAAGCAGCCCCGAACCCTAGACGCGTGCAGTCTCCACCCGAGAAACCAACCACAATTCAGCGAGCAAAAGGCCAAACAGGTACCAGAAACCAAACTCAAAAAATCTTTTAGAATTATGGGTACACCTTTTAAAACTTAAAGCCTTCTTTTAAATGGGTGTATTGTTCCTTTTTCTATGTTTAAGAACAACACATTTAGCCTACCCGATTTAAACCGATTAGTGGATAAATAAGGGTTTTGTAGTTCTTTTTAAATAGCCCTAAATGCCGCGTGACGTGTGCTACGCAAATATGGTATAACATTTTGGTTTATCTGACTTCTGTTGTTTTGAAATTTCAAAATATATATAAATAGTATGAAATTAAAACATAAAATAAAGTTTGTTTGGCCTAATCTGCAGTATTTGACTCCTTGGATTAAAGATAGACTCCTAGGGTTTGGGATTTTCCTAGGCCAACACATTATTACTTTATAGTAAGCGAAATTATTTAAAAAGCACTTGAGAGATTTGTTTGTACAGGAAATAAATGTGTACAGGTCCCCCCCCCAATAACTACTTTTTAAACCAGTGTCTGTTTTGTGTAACATTTCTCAGCGGTTGTAATGCAGTTTAAACCATGAGTGGCGCAGAAGATGGTTGGAAAGTTCATTATCTTAGTGGCAGATAATGTGTCTTTCTTTTATATTGTATTCTTGTAGCCGTTTATGTTTTGTACATGCACACTACCAATAGTATCATAAAACACGCTTGTTTTCTTCATGGTGTGGCAGCAGCCTCGTGGGCTTGTTGTAGGGAAAGTGAAAGTGTGGTTTGCACAAATCTATTCGTGCTATCTGAGTTCCACTGATGATGGTTTGTTTCAAGACCAATTTGATACTTGTTAGCGTGTCATGTGGTGTAAATATTTATTTTATTATGTCGTTAATTTTTGTTTGTTTGTTAGATCTATGGCACACTGACAATGAACAAGCGATCAAAGTTATTGGAACATCTGCATTTTGTCCATCTAAAATGCACATCTCGAGGTTAGAAACTGTTTCATCCATCTAAAGCGCTTTCTTCATAAGCCTGCGTGTGTATTTGTGTGAGGCTTTCTGAGTGGTGCATGCGCGCGCACACGTTAGAACCGTAAAGCATCGTTTCATTATGACTTTATGTGGTTTAGACCTTTTAACATTTGGACTTTTAAGTTGTGATAGCTGAGTTTTCATTTTACTTATGCGTGTCATGATGAAATACGGACCTTTGGTAGAGAAACGTCAAGCTGTGGGTTTTGCACGTGTACAAACAGACCATAAACGAATACACACAGGATAAAGAGAGTAAGAAAAAGTTACATCGAGATTTTTGTGCGTGTATGTTGGGATTGGTTTTACATATTTTTTACATATATTTTTTTGTGTCAAATACACGTTAAAGACAACGTAACATTTGTAGCATTCGAATGCCATATTTGTGTTTAACACTGCCTAAGTCTACATTCAATAGCAAAATTGTTCAAAACTAATAATTTTGTTTGTTCGGTGAAATTAATATATTTTCAAATGCATCGTTTGAAAATGCAAAACAAATGTTTAAAAGTATAAAATCTGTAAGTTGTTGTTTGGTCATTTTAAATAAGACATTAAGCTTGTTCAGCAAAGTAAGTCCTGGGAAGGAAGTGCACACACACACACACACACAAAACACATGCACACATGTTTTTTCTGTGATGTCGGTGGTGTAAGAAAGTTTGACTCACTCCCGCAATCTTCCATCCAGCACGAGACTGACATCAAACCATTCCTAAGCCCGTATCCATGACGATGAAGAGGTCGCAGCTAATCCCAGACCACCTGACTTGAAGAGCTTCTTCTAAATAAATATGTCCTTTATTAGTACTCTTAATTACAGTTATTTAAAATAACTACAGTTATTTACTTACAGTTGTATTTAAAATAATTAATTAAATAAAACTTCTCCATTAAACATCAAATTTGGAATATCATAAACAGGTTCATAATACATATATAATACATAGACCTTATAAACTTATTGGACTATAATAACTATTATTAAGAAATGTGAGGTGGGCAAGAACAAAATACTCTTAACAGCGTTTAAATAAAATAGGTCACTCATTTTTTATGAAAAGTTAATTTATTTGCGTTACCTGTTCACGTGATTTGTTCACGTGGGTTCCTGTGATGAAGCAAAACTTTTTTAACGTTAAGTTAAAAAAGTTAACTTAACGTTAACTTAACGTTGTGACAATATGAGTTTGTGTGCATAACCTGTGATGTGCGTAGGAACGGAACGCGCGTACACTGGTCCGGGTTATCGCAGGTAAATGGTCGTTTATAACTGATAAGCATCCTGATTTTACTAAACACACATGACGTATTGGAAGCACAAGGATTACCGAGTCACTATACGGCAGCGTCAATGTCGTAAAGTGACGACGTCGGGTCTATGTACACTTCTCCACCTTGGGAAATAAGGCAAATAAAGGACACACACACACACCTCCGCAGGTATCTATGCACAGACGCATTAAACAGCTGTGGCTAGGCGCGCTGTTGTAGATTACGTCACTCTGAGTAAAGCGCGTTGGCAATATGCTTTTCCTGGAGCGCGGTGCTGCTCCACAAATACTGCAAAAAAATAAATAAATAAAGAAACAAGGGAGTTCCTCTTTACTCTCAATAAGACATAGTATGTTTTCTCACCTTTTACCTTGAAGAGGTAAACAAACTTAGCTGTTAAGTTTCAGTAGAGTTTAATAAAGTTGATAGGCATTCTGTATGATAATTAATCCTAATCTATGTATGATAATATCTAAACATGTTTATTTTTTGTTTATCGTGGCATGTTTTTTCATATTCTATGCATATTTAAAATGGTGCCAAGTAGACAAGATGTAGGGGGTGTTTATGAAAGATAATTGTTTGGCAATTCAAGTGGTGTGAAATTCAATATTAAGGAGGTGTTTTAGAATAGATTTATATTTATGTTTTATTCCAATGCTTTTTGTAACATTAAAAGAACACAGGCCAGGAATGGATATGCACCTTTTTGCATGTGTGCCCACCAGCTCATGTCCTACCTAACCAATGTTTCCAGGTGAATGGTTTATGTACTAACTTGATACTAATAGAAAAGGCTAAAATGCAATGTTGAACATGATACCCTCTGTACACCTATGGACAAAATTAAGCCAAAAGGCAATAAGATAGTCATAAAGTCTCTCTCTCCATCTCTGTAGACATGCCTTGTGTTCAGGCCCAGTACGGCCCTGCACCTCATGGGTCCGGCTACTCCGTCCAGTCCTTTGGTTACCATGGTGACTACAGTGCTGACCTCATGGCAACAGACTACACGAAGTGTGAGCTCAGTGGGGGGGAGATCTCCGCAGCAGCGGCCACCACTTCCCTCCCCAGCTTTAATGTGTTTGTTGAGGGAGGCTTTGAGCCCAAACCATCTTGTCTCTATCAACTCCCTCCTCAACGCCCTATCATCAAGAAGGAGGTGGAGTCGTACCCACCTATGGCATCATCTGATGAGGCAATAGCTGGAAGCTCCATGTACTTTAAGCAGTCGCCCCCCTCGACACCCCCCACGCCACTTCACCCCGGCCCACCCAGCAGCTCTTTCTTATGGGACGAGCACAGTCTTCCCCCCGTACCCCAGCAATGCCTGATCGAAGGCCCGCTGAAGACCCCTCGCTTCCCTCATTTCTACGAGCAGACAGCCTCATCCGGCTACGACACTGCCATAGGCCTTCCGCTGCGCCCTGAACGCTCTCCTTCATCCTCGTCTTCATCTTCACATGTGCCACCTAGCCTGGACACACACGTGCACTCACACACACACTCCCATACACACTCGCACATGTACCCACTGAATATGGGTAAGCCAGGTGGTCTGGCCTTTCGCTCTCTGGGCATGGGCCCGTGCCCGCCACTCCTGGGGGAGAGTTTGCCTTCACCCCCCAGTCGCACCAGCTCTGGAGAGGGCACCTGTGCGGTGTGCGGAGACAACGCAGCCTGCCAGCATTATGGTGTGCGCACCTGTGAGGGATGCAAAGGCTTCTTTAAGGTAAGATTTTAACATCCCTAAAAGTCTTTATCCTTAGGTTTTGTGGATAATACACACATCAAATCTGAAATATTAACGAAGCCTGAACACAGACAATAATGGATTTCAGTTATGTAATTCATCTTTACACAAGTATGACATTGCATATCTATAATAATTTTTATTAACAAACTTAAAGAAAAAGACTCAAGCAATTACTGCTTTATGTAATAGGATGATCACAAGCAAAGAGCATTTCGTTTTTTAGACTATAAGATTCTATTGCAGACCATATAAGTAACTAAAACTAAACAGCATCTAGGCCTGGCAGACAGCAGTAGAATGAGTAGAACTGGTGAAAGAATAAGCTGAGGTTAGTTTAAACAACAGGAAATACTTGCCAGATGGAAAACCTCTCACTTGGATTTCCCATGATGCATTACATTTTTAGGCATCATAGTAGATTGAAGTGTTATGAAAATAGGTGTTTGCATTTGTTTCTGATTGTTATGCGCTCCTCAGTGTGTGTTTAATTGCATGGCATGTTTCATTGTGAATACTTGTATATGAGTTATTTGAGTGCGCCTGTCATTAAATGGAGTGTAAGAGGGTCATAGTTGAGGTGTATTGTACAGTATGAATCATTTGGTATCCCTTTTCCTTTGTTTCTATGGCACTGTGGCCAGGGTTGTGTTTGTTAATTGTGTATTTATTAGTGGTCATTACTTTTGTTCTTGGTTTGAAAGGAGCTATTGGCTGAAGAGCATCACACAGATTTTAAACGATCACACCTCATTCTCTGAGTGTGAAACTCAGGGTTAACCAACAATTGTTACACACTTTGCAGGCGTTTGAACCAAGGTTAAAGCCCCCTGTGAATAGTGATTTTATTAGTGGGTGTTTGTGTATTTAATTCGGGGGTGTTACAATCTATACAACTGTACAGAAAAAGTGTTTAAATCTGCACACAAAATAATTTGTGTTCCTGTACAAAGCCTGTAAGAATGTTTAGTTTCAGTTTCAGAAATATACCGTTGTGACATAGGTCAGCCTTTTCATGGAAGTGCTTGCTTGTGTGTACAGAGAGTACTGAGCGTGAATGTATGTGTGTGTGCATGAGTGCTCTCACAAATCGTCTGAGTGTCTGTTGCCACGGCGCCTGTGAGGGTCGTTTCCCTCGGTGACCGGTGAGAAGTGTGAGAGCAGCGCACACTTAAAATACAGCAGCTCGGAGCTAAAGCAGAAAACACACACATGCAAGGAAAGATATTACAGAACGATTTGGTGTAATTGATGTAAAAAAAAAAATTGTGTGCATTTAACAAATTAGTTTAACATAAAAGTTTCCACTTTTTCTATGTTTAGAAAAACCTATGAACATCTATGCTCTAACAGCAATGTTGCTTTTTGTTGCTCAGATTTAATAAGTATAATCTTTGAGAAACATTATGACTTACAAACACATAAACAGAACATCAGAATGAGAAGTGAAGGGTTCAAAGTCTGTCAGTGAAAGTGAAGGAGAGTGGCTGAGCCGAAATAATTGAAAATGGCCTGTGGTCTGGTGCAGAAATAAATTATGCCTCTTTTCAATTAGTTTCACAATTAGTTTTTATTTAGTAATTAATAAAAGCAGGGGGTTGGTAAGCCTGAGGCTTTGTGGCCATTACTGCTACACTAGCACACATGGACACACACACAAATGACATCCACAAACAATGACATATGCACACTTGTAAGTCTTTCAGAATCAGCATACTTATTTTTATGCATACACACACTCCTACTCACTACCGACTCGCAAAACACACTAACCATTTAATTATCTCAGGCAACTCATTAACTCACAATATAAATATTAGCAGGTGATTGTTAATGCAGGGAAGCGCATTGTATATCCTTTGTTTTTTTCTGTATCTACATTTTTAATAAATGTATTTTTATACAATAGAGTTTATTCTGATATTTTCAATATGCGTAATGATTCTTAGTACATTAGTTCAGTTAAAAAACACATTTTTAATGGGGCGTGCATTCATATTCTTATTATCCCCCAATCCGCTTTAGTTTTATACTTGTTAATAGGCACTAAATCAATTCACAATTTACTCACTTCTACTTTCCATCTGAATACAAACTGCTGCTGTTTCAGAACGAAAATTACGAATAAGTGGCAAATATCAGCATACAAAATCTTTTCTCTGTTTTGCTCACTCCACTCCAGTTATTTTCACATCATTTCTTTGGTTTGTAATTTGCTCGGTGACTCATAATGCACTCTGAGTGGGAATATTTATTCTGAATATTTACCTAATAGAGGGTCAGGATAGGCTCAGTCATTCA
>JAZGTK010000105.1:0-115966 GCA_036877625.1 Ambastaia sidthimunki | reverse complement strand
CATACACACAACCCACTCCACAAGAATTGGAGTTTAACAGCTCTTATCGAAGCAAAACTGAATTACAACTTATCTCAAGCACTTTACTTTGCAAGCTTTATACTAATTAAATCAGCTGCAACAAAGATGAATGTGTTTATCTTAATACAGTAACATTTGTGGAGTGTTGAATAATAAACACTAAAATGTGCTTCATTTATGCACAGTCTCAAACTGAGCAAAATAATAGAAAGAAGAGCCTGTCTTATAATACAGTGTAAGTGTGCAACACATACACACACTTAACCAATTAATGATGACCCAGTTCCACTTCTCCTATTGAACAGCCATACACACGTCTAATTACACACCCAGAGGAAAGAAAGAGGGTGAGGGAGAAGGAAGGCTGATCATCTCTGATTAGGGGAGGAGAGGACGTGGAGAGGGGGGGATATAAGTTCCCTGAGGGATTTTAATGTGCGACAGGACCATTAGCACATGTTACATGTCATGAATCCACAACTGCTTGTCTTTACTGACCCTACGGACCCTGCTGTGCACTGGACCACAACTCTGTGTGTTTGTATATGTGTGTATTTGTCTCTGTGCGTGTGTGTGTGTTTATGTGAATAATGGTAATATAGACATTGTCAGGTCAAGCTATTTATTGTCATTTTATAAGTACAATGGTACAAATGAGTGTGGCAGAGTTTTTGCATGTATATGGTTTTTGCCTTTTGTGTGCACAGGAGAAAAAATTAAGCTCAAATCTGACCTCATATTTACTGTTTAATTAAGTCAGGAAATGAAAGAAATAATTGTAAGCATTACAAAAATTGAGAGATGTAGTTACCTAAAACGTAATGTTGTGTGGTTGTATGAAAAGAAAGTTTCCTTTCTGATCAAGGGTTTGATATGAGCTTCACAGGGTGTCAGATTGTCTCTTTAAATATAGTATTTGCTTTAAATGTAACATCTGAATGTATTTGCTTGCATTTGAGTGCTGGGGCATTTATGTATGTCCACTGGGAGATTTGTGCACTCACAGTAGTTTTATGTAGAAGTGCAGATTTGTGGGAAATGAAGGCAGTTTAATTGGTTTCATTTACACCTGTTGAAAACAGCTGTGTGTTTGTCATAATTTGTTGTTTATTAAAATGTATTTAATACAAACTAAAAAGTGATAAAGAGCATAAAACGTTTGAATTAAATCGAACTCCACTGAATATCTGTCAGTAGCCACTTAGGCCCACATATTAAGCTCATAGTAAACTTCTTAAACTGTTAAAAAAAGATAATTTTTGTTTGTTTTGGAACTTTCAACTACTAGCAGTCTAGCTAATTGAATAATTGCACAATGAAACTGGTGTGCCATTTAGTTGACCGCAGTTGTAGCTCGTTAAAGCGTTGTTTTTGTTTGTTTTGGATAACCACCATATAACTTACTGGTGTCACGCAAGCGCTTAATATTTTGTCTTAACACGTGCAATTGATGTGTGAACCGTAGCGCTGTCACGCGCAAAGCTTGCGTTACGTTTCTCTGCAGTTTTAACGGCGGGAGCGCTCGCAGATCGTTTTGATTTCGTTTTAATAAGGTCAGCAATAATCGTGCATTTCCAGCAGAGGAGAAAACAACTCCCAGGGGGTCTATCGCAGAAGCCCGATCCGCCAAACCCCGAGGTGCCGTGAGCTGACCCGCGAGTTTCACAAACAATTTTATCACGCGGTGCGGGATGTCTCGCGGGAGCGGCATCAGCGCGCTCCGCGTTGATCTTCATTGTCAGCGGCTTGCGCTAATAAAATCGTCCCTCCTGCAGGCGAGGCATGTCGGGAAATTAATTTTATCTAATTATCCTGATGGAGCTGCAGCTTTACCACATTGTAATTAAAATCTGACCTGCGAGCTTTCTTTTTAATTCTTTGCCGAAAAAGGAATCAAATTAAATAAAATGTTTAGACCTGTTAGCTTATTGTTTTCTCTCTACTTTCTTTTTGTCGGTGGCTGCAGAGGACGGTGCAGAAGAATGCAAAGTACGTGTGTTTGGCCAGTAAAAACTGCCCTGTGGACAAAAGGAGAAGAAATCGGTGCCAGTACTGTCGTTTCCAAAAGTGTCTCAGTGTAGGCATGGTGAAGGAAGGTAAGACGCGCACACACAGACACCTTTTAAATAAGTTTTCAAGGTCAAAGCACCTGAATCTATGTGAGATTGTAATATGCAATGTGACCAAACCACTCAAGCCAATTATTAGACACTAGGCCTCGGTGCATATGACCTCGCCTGGACCTCTGGTTAAAGACCGACGGAGAGGAGATAGACACTCTACCTTAATTACGCAAAACCTACAGGCGCGCACACTGTGATAGAGGAGCGGCGCGCATTAATGCGGATTTGGCGCATAGCTGGTTTGGTTGGTTAGTTTGAATGTGTGAATGAATTAAGCTATAATGAAGGTGTTTACCGGCCTTACTTTGTTTCTATCAGCAGCATCACAGCCGGTAATAACACAACATACAAAACAGTCACAAGCTCATGTGTTTATGCGGACATTTAATTGTCGTAGAAGTTAAGCAGGAATGTAGTGTGATTTAAGAAGATCACACATTAATTAATCTTTATCACCCTGACTGGCGAACAGGACAGACATATATTGCTTTTATTATAGCTGACGGCCTCTCTTATGGGATCTGATTTCTCTCTGAGACCTGCGATCGTGTAGCTTTCAACTGCCCCCTACTGGCCATTCCCACATTTTTTTGAGAGGGATAATAGATTGTTGAACTAGTTATTCAGTATTGGAAGTCTTTAACAAAACGTATGTTTTTATCAAGTTACAGAGTAACTTGCTGGATTGTTTGAAGCAGTTGTTCTCAACTCCAGTTCCATGGACACTGCATGTTTTGTATGTTTCCCGTTATTTCACACACGTGATTGGAATGATCAGCTGGATATCGGAGAGATCTATAACCTGAACTGAGTGTTTCAGATTAGGGAGACTTACAAAATATGCAGAGTTTAAAGAAACATGAAATATGGCAACACAATTTTGCTCATAGTCATGCAAAACCATAAATGCAACCACTTTAGCATTACATTGCGTTCTCTAAACCTTTTGTTTGTGTGTGTGTTTTTGATGCAGTGGTACGCACAGACAACCTGAAGGGGAGGAGAGGTCGCCTCCCATCCAAACCAAAAAGCCCACTTCAACCCGAGCCCTCACCCCCATCACCTCCTTTTAGCCTACTGAACGCACTTGTGCGGGCCTACTCCCAATCTACACCACGAGAACTAGACTACAGTCAGGTACCCGAGTGTGTGTTTGGAAATAAAATGTGTTGTTGCTGTTGCGTCCGTCGGGACAGAATTCCCAGCTACCAGGGAACATTCTCAGAACTTTGTGTAATGTTCTCTAAAAGCAAGACTCAAAGTCTTGCAATAACATTAGTAGGACTTTTTAACAGATAAATCATATATCAAAAACGTTATTGTAAAGCTGTTAGTGGAACATTTTCAAAAGTTACAAGATTGTAACTTTGTTCCTAGAACTTTCAAAATAAAGTTTATAACATTTTATTACCTAATTAAAATGTTAGGGAAAAGTTCTTAGAACCTAAAACTGTTAACTGGGTATTATAGATTAGATTAGATTTAACTCTTGGAATGGCCATATCACTTTCTCTCTTCCTGTAGTTCAGTGCGGTGGAGCCGGTGGGACTGTCTGAGTCCCAGCAGATCCAGATGTTCTACAGAGTGTTAACTGGATCCATGGAGGTAACGCGCTGCTGGGCCGAACGTCTGCCTGGATTCTCTGAGCTGCACCATGATGACCAGAACCTGCTCATTGACTCTGCTTTTCTTGAACTCTTCGTGCTTCGTCTCGCCAACAGGTGATGCATAACTTCACAGATATGTACGTGTTAACACAGTGAAGATCATCTTTGTTTGCCAAAGGGGTTATTTATCACAGATGCTTTCAAAATACACTTTATGGCTCAAACAGTAGAGCAGGATGCTAGCAAAGCAAGATTACAGGTTTGATGTATTTATTCAATGCGAGTCGCATTGTAAAAAAGCATCTACAAAAGCAATTGCGATTGTAAACAGTTATATTCCAATGAGATTTTCAATTCTCTATTTGTTGTGGGTGGTATTACTAGTTCACTTTAAGTCTAGCCATAATATTTTGTAGCAACTGTCAAAATATTCTTTCACATGCTGTTATTGATGTCTTTAAAGTCTATGGTTTTCCTTCTGCTTCAGAAATTACCATGAAGTGTGAAGTATCATTATGAGTGGGATAAAGTCATTCACTGACAGTGTCATGATTTCTGTTATATAACACTGCACTATTACTGACTATCACAGTGGCTTGTGTGTGTGAGAGAATACGTGTTTTTTCTCTCTGTTCAGCACTGTAGGGTTACTATGGACACTGTGTGGACGCTTCAGTGGAATTCACTTATTGGTTGTTTTGGTTTATTGGTTAACAGCCCAGACTAACCCATCCCCCATCAGACATGTCAAGCGTGTCAGACACAGTTGTGTTTTAAACAGAATACACTACATTATTTATATTACAGTCATTGCATACTTTTAAAATATGTCATTGCACTTTTAAAAATCTTGGTTTACATTACAAAACAGTACAGCTTGAATCCAGACTAGAAGTACCCTGTTGTTTCTAGACTTTAAGTAGAAGTGTGAGTGCGTCTGTGACTCAGTGACATTTCTGCTTTAACAGGAAGTGGATTCTTGTCTCAGCTCAGCTGCTCCCTGTTAAACTAGCACTGGTGTGCTAACCTCTCTCTCTCTCTCTCTCTCTCCCCTTCATCTCTCTCTCTCTCTCTGATGGTGTAAAAGCAGGTGCGGGGAGGGAGGGCAGTGGGTGGTGGCGTGACAGTCTCAGTTGGGAGCTGCAGACTTGGGTTCTGACTCATTTTAGTGGGGGATTCATCCGGGTTTACATCACATACGCTGTAAAACTCGCAAGATATGCAAAGGCGTCAGGATACGGGCAAACATACACAATGTACACATTCATCATATAGAATAGACCACAAACAAAAACACACCTTTGCACATACATGCTAGCTCGCAGATACGAGTTCCTGTAGCTCAAACGGTAGGTCATGGGTTCGATTCTGGGCATATTCTGATATCATGCACATTGAACTTTGTACTTTAAGTCACTTTTATAAAAGCATCTGCCAAATGCATTTGTGGATACACATGCTGCTCTGAAGCAGATTTTAAAGAATGCGTGCATTTCTCTCCTCAAGGGTGTTAATGTTCTCTGTAATAATGAGAATCTTTCATTAGTACTCTCTCTTTCATTCTGTTCACTCTGTTTTTCTCTTTGTCTTCACTAGTAGTAGATAATGGGCAAATTCTAAATAGCATTTTTGTGCAATTGAGGGGTACTGCAGAAAGTGGAAGCTACTAAGTCATTCTAAGCAGCTAAATCCCAAAAATGAGCAATTGTTCCAAACGTCTGCTTTTACAAAACGTCACACAGAAACATATAAAATTTTGCATTAAAATGGAAAAAAAAGCGATATTTTAAGCATTAATTTGTCTGCTGTGCTATCAGGGTAAATTTCTGATTTGAAATAAATTTGCAGCAACATATTCTAATGGAGTGTTTCAGATGACCACATAAGAGACAGCAATGCCCTGCAGAGTGCTCTGCTATTGGTTGAGTAGGCCGTTATTAAGCCCACTTACCAATAGAATTCGCCCAATATGACATGCCGGTCCGGTGCATGTGGGGTGTGTACATATGCATTCACATGCAGTGGGTTAAAACCACTAGGCTGCATTAATGAAACGCATATTTTGATACTTCTCCCCTTTTCTATTACACCTCCTTGACTATACGAGTGTGTGTTTTTCCTGCGGACTAATGAATAACAGTTCATGCAGCAGAAGCCAGCACTCCACAGGAAAAGGAGAGGAAGTTTTTCTTCCTAAATTGCAGGGTTGAGAGTTATGAAGTGAGACAGACAGACAAACAGAGAGAGAGAGAGAGAGAGAGAGAGAGAGAGAGAGCGAGAGAGAGATAAATGGATGGAGAATAAGATAAGAGTGGTAAAAGAGTGTTTGGGTGTTTCAGTGCAATTATGCCCAAATGTTCTTCCTCAGTGTTTTTTATTCCACTATTAAAACAGCAAATAAATGTTCAACCCCAAAATACACAGAGACCACGAAGACTTTACTGCTTTGACCCAAAACTCTACTGAAGGACACAGCAGAGAGCAAGAGAGAAATAAAGAGTTTAATCTCAGGAATGTTTTAAAGGGTTTAATTGGGAAAGCTTGGCATAATTAGGTCCATTCCTATCTTTGATGTGCTCTTCCCTGTGCTGGCTTTCATTTGTCGCTATGGTAATTGTTTCCGTGCAGTTTGCTTTAAACACAGACTTTCAGCGGCCAATCAGAGCGCAGATCGTCATTACATGAATCAGAGAAAGGTGATAATCTGAGTGTTTATGTGTGTGTTCATTGCAGCAGCGTGTGTGTGCTCTGATAGCGTGTCTACATGCAGAATTAAAGGCTCACAAACGCTAAATTGAAACGGGTACCTGTTCTGAAGAGAACGTGGAAAAAAGCTGATTAATTAAAAGATGAAAGTAGCTGACTGATCTTGGGTGTTTCAAACGCCACCCTGAAGCTGTATAAATAACAACGGTTCTTCAACTAAACCCCCTCCTTCTGTCTTATTTTCACACAGGTCACTGCTGGCAGAGGAGAAGTTTGTGTTTTGTACAGGCCTGGTCCTGCATCGGCTGCAGTGTCTGCGTGGCTTTGGCGAATGGTTAGACTCCATCCGAGACTTCAGCGCTCACCTGCAGAGTCTCAACCTAGACCTGCCTGCTTTCTCCTGCTTGTGTGCTCTAGTGCTTCTCACAGGTAACACACACACACATTTGTATTTCCATCATGGTGGGGAGTTTCCCTTGACTTCTAATTTTTTTAATTTATTAAGCTTGTATTTTGTGTCAGCTAGCCCCCGTTTTCTACCCTAAAGAAAATATATAGTTTATATTTTAAAATATTGGGTATATGTGTTATGCAATAAATTCTTTCAACAAAAATAACTTTCCTAATAGGATTATCAAACACACTCTATTGTGTTACTCTACAACTTCTCTAGCCTGACGCAAACATCAGCAAATTTAAATTTTCATTAAGACATTAAGTTAGTTCATTAAGCAATTTTTCTCATGGGGACTGTTGGCTGCTCCCCACCTACCCACACACTCATGTGGAAGGAAGTCCGAGTAATCCCCCTGCTAATCTTTACACCCCTTTGTCCAGCTGCTGGTGGTTGTCACAGTGATCACAGGTGTGGGGCAGGTGCTGACAGAGATTAGGTTCACCTGAACATCAGAAATAATCCTCATTAATCACACACACACACACACACATACACAAACACAAACACACACACAGCAGAGACAGGAAGATATTTTTTTTAATGTGTGTCTTCTGTGATCAGAGGTGAAGATAGTTGATTATTGGGTGACAGAGTAGGTGTGTGTGTGTGTGTGTGTGTGTGTGTGTGTGTGTGAGAGAGTCAGCAGGTGCTTGATTTGTATTATGCATTATTAACAGGGATGCAGAACAGCAGATCACCCTTATACAGACAAACACACTCTTCACACAGAAACCCTCACAGTCTGACAGTCTTTCTGAGAGCACACAAATGTGGAGTAAAATAATTAAAAAAAGAAAACTAATTACAACAAAAACAGAAACATAAGGCTAATAATTGCACTTTTCCCACATGTTCACAGGTATTTGGGAAAATAAATATGTTTAAGTACCAATTATTATAAAACTATATATAAATTTAAACATTTATTTAAAAATAATTATTTTAGATTAGTTTTTTTGCAAAATATTCTGAATTATTCTCCTGTAGCTCTGCTAGTAGAGGGTTGTGGGTTCGATTCCCAGGGAACACCCATATTGAGCAAATTTACAGCTTGAATGCAATGTACATCACTCTGGATGAAAGTGTCTACCAAAATAAATGTAATATTCAAAGTTCAGAATATGTAGAGAAAAATGTAGGATTGGACTTAAAATGCAGTTGTGGCTAATCCGCTTGCCTAAACAGCTTTTTGACTATTGGTGAATATTATCCAATAATCTGCATGCCTAAAGTGATGTCATCAGAGCTGTTGTTTCAAAGGAAGACCAAGCTATTACATTTTGGTTAAAGATACTGGCAAAGAAAGAGAGACGTCAAACTTTCTGTTTAGTGTTAACCTTGCTTTCCCTGCCACAATCTGCAAATGAACGTGTGTGTGTGTGTCTGTGTGAGTGTGCTGCACTTAACTCTGTAGAGGAACTGAGCGCTACTCAGCAGAACTCTGCCCTCCTCTCTCTCTCTTTCTGTCTCTCTCTTACTCTCCAGTCTTTCACTCAGTCTATCGACCCTCTAAAAGTGTCTGCGGTGAAAGAGCGCCATCGATTATCCCCCAGGAGAGAGAGACAGAGAGAGAGAGAGAAAACAGTGAGAGTGTGAGAGGACGTAGGCTGAATGCACCTACCAGTTCTAAACACATAGAACCAAGACACACACACACACAGATATATTTAAAGCAAGGCAACATCCCCTCTCGTTTGCACTCCATGTCTGCTTCATAACCATAGATTGGGCACTTATCTATTTAAACAGGGACATTCCATAGACTTCTGTTGTTTTTATACACATCTAGTTATAAACAATATAGCCTAACCCACACTCTAACCCTAACAGAAAACGTTTTGCATTTTTACAAAATGTTTTTTTTATTTACAAATAAGAACGTCCCTGAAAGGAGGTTTTGCTCAGGTTTGTCAGGTTTTGCTGACTTTTGGGTACAAATTTGTCCCTGATATATGGTTAAGTAAACCACCCCCAAACACACACACGTTGAGGCTGGACTACGAATCATAAGGAATTAAAAGATTCTGGTTTGAATTCCGATTCCACGTACCAATTAGAGTTCCATAGTGATTACATGAACAATTATTTTGGAAGCATCCCTCTAAACTATATACTGAACAAAATTATTACAACAAAACTTTAGACACAAACAACATGTACATATTGTATAAAGACATGTTTGTGTGTGTGTGTGTTTTCATGGATCATATATTAATCTTGTATTTACAGGCCATTGGTGTTCAGGGACTGCAGGGTTGCTATGGGTAACTGAATTAGTGCTGGGTCCCAATTTAATCTGGTTACTAATTTCTCCAGATAATCCTTATAATTGCTTTACATGTGTCATTTAAAATGTGTGTAAACCTGCAGACTGGTGTATACAGGTGTTTATTTATGTGAACAGGTGTTGCCTAATCAGTGGTGTAAATTCCAAAACAAGAACAGTGTCTCATGAATTAAATTGTTGTTGACATTTTTACAAATGCACACATTTAGTGTACATTTTAAAAAAACTCAATGTCTTCCTTGTTCTCTTTATCTCACTGTAGAACAGTGTCCTGGTCTGAAGGAGCCCAAGAAAGTGGAGGAACTGCAATCCAAACTAGTCTGCTGCCTGCGAGATCATCTGAGCTCGGTTGGGGCAGGAGGTGTGGCTTCTGCCGGCAAGGCCTCGCCCCCCGTTGGAGCTGTGCTTGGCTTGAGGACGGAGCTTAGATCTCAGCGCACACAAGGCTTACAGAGGATCTTCTACCTGAAGCTTGAGGACCTGGTCCCACCCCCACCACTCATTGATAGGTTTCTGGACACTTTGCCCTATTGATGACCACGCCCACCACTGAACTCAACTGACACGCCCGCAAGCTCACTCAGACATGCCCACCGCGGCTTTAAACTCACCGTTTGGAGACAGAGCCAGTAGCTAACAGTGACACTGAACTCAGCTTCCCATGAGTCCCATGATCCTGGCAGGAAAGGCTTCAGTGTCTGAGGAGAAAGAAAACGAACCAATCACAGCGTTTTTAATCTCTGCTCTGCGGCTGATAGTTTAGATATGGACAGGGAGTGTATTTGTAAGACTGACATAATGCTCATCGGAAAGAGCATAAGAGCACATGGCTGCAACCAATGCCTATAGCTCAGTGTGTTACGTCAGGAGAAGTATTATTGATGCGAGTGTGTGTGTGTGTGTGTGTGTGTAAGCAGGCAGTCCGAAAGTTCCACCTCAATGACAACAGTCATGTTTATTACTAACATACACTCACAAACGCACAAGTGCACACAAACTGTCCTTTCACACATACACGCAGATCCACAAAACCAGCTTCACATGCCAGATTATGACATATCAACTGTTGTTGGCAGAAACAAAGTGAATGTGTGTGTGAAAACATGTAGGAGTGTTTCTGAGGGAGGCTTTCGACACAAACAAATCGACAGAGTGCATTAATGTCCAGAATCACAGTTGATCACACCCCACAAACCTGCAAACAAGTGCAATTTACAAAGTGCTATTGTAAAAGTAGAGAGAAAAGAGAGTGTGTGTGTTGTATGTTCCAGTTTTATTTCAAACTCTAAATTATTTTAATACTAAGAATTGCCTTTTAAGGTAAAGGTTTCCAATTGAGTTGATTTAGTCCAGTCTGCGCACTAACTTTTTAATGACGAAGTTCCACAGACTTGAAATTGCTCTAGTGTTTTTTTAATTATTAAAAACCAAGGGATATTAGGGGTAGGATAACGGACTAAAATTATTAGAAGTAGAATTGGGGCTTCAAGCACTTATGTAACAGGAAGAAGGAGATAAGAGGAGAAAAGGAGAGAGACAGACAGACAGGTGCAGAGAGAAAAGACGGCATTGATGGAATGAAACATTCCACGTTTATGCTCATTTTTGTATGTTTATAATGTCTACCCAATTATGAATATGAAGGACGTTGTTGCAAAAATGTCTTTTATATGTACAGAAAGTAAAAAAGGATTATATGCATGGTTTTCTCCTTCTCGCCTCGGCTTGTATTTATTTTGCAAAGACTGCTGGCTCTAAAAGGGCTTGAATACACTTACCGACCGGGCGTTATTGCTTACCTTGCTGTACAGCAGCAGTTTAAACAGATGAGAAAGTACAGATTATATAAATATATATATATATATATATATATATATACACAATACAAAACTAATATTTTGAAGTGTTTTTAACTGATAGCTTTTTTCAAATCTTGTGGTACAAGTTGTGCATTGTTTTTTGGAAAAGAAACATAAAAATACAAAAAAAAACATGTTTTTCAATGTCTCTTGGTTTTAGTTTTTTTTTCTTTTTGGTTCACTGGAGGCTCTGTTCAGCACTTTGAAATTATAAAAAAAACCTTCTGATTATTTGTGTGAAAGTGTCTCTTTTCTTTTCACTTCTATGTACTGTAGTTTGTTGTGTGCAGGTCTGAAAGCATAAGAAGTGTTTTTCTGTTGAAGCTCGTGTTTGTTGTTGTGAGTCAGGATGAGATGGAGGGACTCCCCCTTTGTCAACTACAAAAACAGTTATGTGCCAGGCACCTTATCACCCTAATCCTGTCTTGTACCCCTAATGCTGTGTGTGTTTGTGGATCAGGGTTCAGGTCAGGGTTCTGAGAGAGTGTTGGGTATGGCAGGGGGATTGAGCTGGGGGATGGATTCAGATCATTTTGGGGGATTCTGACCACATCAAGTCTGCAGTCCTTGTTAAGCCCCATCGATCCAGGCTGTGACATTTTAGTGCAGAGACACACATTCGTACACACACAGACATGGCTGATCTTTCTCTGTCTTTCTCTATCACTTTCCTAATTTGTCATGGATTGTCAAGAGCAAAGCTTGCTATGCATATGCACATACCTACATACATATTCATACATACTAACTTTACTAATCATGGTGCTTTCTTGGTCTGCTTAATAAGACAGTGAATGTTTCACACAATATTGTCTGATAATGCACTCGCACATACAAATAATGTAGGTTTTCAGAAAAAATGTTTATTGCTCAAAATTCAGAGTTCAAAAGACTATTGAGTTCTCAGCTTTTTCTCAAAACATTGAGACAATTGCTGACATACAGTAAGAGTAGAATTATAAAAATGAATGTGAATAGCATATTCCAGATCATTAATATGAGTTTATATATGAGTGTATATGTATATATGAGTTTTATTAAAATTCCCAACTTTTGATTTTAGATTTTGGTGTTTGAGCAAATGTGTTGAGGTCATTGTTGAGGTTACTAATCTGACATGAGATTATTGAAATGTATTTCTTAAAATAACAGATGAAGCAAAAGCCTCCATTGGTTCTCCAACAAATGGTATTCCTAAATAGGAGACACAGTTGAGATTTTTACGAGATTTGTGATTTTTCTTTCATATGGGATCACATAGTATTGTTTCAAATGATTATATTTGTTCTTATTTAAAACAAGACTGTGTGAGTGTTTGTATTATTTTTTAATGGCATATTTATAATGTAATATTTCAGTGTGCCAATATTTAAAGTGACTAAACACACCAGCATTGAACAGGTGGAGGGCAGGTTGGTGAAGCTGTCAGTCTAGGGGAGGGCAGATCGATTTAGAGTGACAGGTACCTGACCCCCCCCCCAGAGTCTTCATTAAAACCCTGTATTAGAGCTGCAGGGGAGGGTCAGACACACACACACACACACACACACACACCTCATTTCCCTGTAAGTATGATATGCTGTGTTGTGTGGCTCATGATATATTGATTGGTTGTTAGTGAGTGTGTTGAAGGGATCAGCAGGGCTCGATTCACACTGTGTGGAGTAGAAACAAAGCTTTAGTGGAAGAGCGAGACCAGACTCACATGCAAATCATCTGTAATGCCAAAGTGCACATTTGTATTAGCTTCCATAATGACTACTATTATGAAAAAAATCATACAATATGAAAACATTTTTTGTTAAGTTTATAAAAAATTTTTTGGTTACAATTATAAAACTATAAAAATTATATAAAAATTATAAGCATTTGTCACGTTAGTGGTTGATCCTTAGATCAGTTGGATATGTTACAATAAAACAACATAAACCCTTAATTTGAGGCATCCAAAAAAGTGTAACTCTAATCCGAGTAGCACTGACTTCAGTTTATGATTTTAACCCTTTATGATCACTTTTCATGCACTGAATGTAAAGTATACACCATGCCACACAGCTTGAATAGATGCAAATGACATTTCTAGGCAATCAGACATACAAGTTTACATGGTGAATGATAAACAACCCATAGCCCTGCAATGAAGAAAAGAAATGTTATTTGGAAAATGTTAACTTACTCAACAATTTTAGTGTAACAATCCTTCTGAGCTCTGTGGGGTATTCCAGATTATGTGGTCTGGTCTTTTGGGGTTTACCAATAGGTGACAAGCATGAACTGAAGATGATAGTGATATGACGAAGAATGGTCCCCACACATATATGTGGTATTACCCTGCTAAAGAGGGACTCCCCCACGGGTAGGTGTGATAAGGGCAGAGGGACAGCCAGGAGAAATGCCACATGTGACAAAGGTTTAAAACATAAGACTGATCTGACGAGTGCACTGCAGCCTGCCAGCTTACAGACCAGTGAGGCATCAAGAGGTTATTGGGTTTGAAAAGCCCTTCAAAAGCCCTTTTGGATTCCACCACAAGCACTTTCAGTTATTCCATCCTCCCACACCTTTTGTCTCTGTTTTTGTGTCTCATGCTCTCTTTGTCTTCATAAATTAATTTGCTCAATTGTTTGATATAAATCTTGTCTTTTCTTGCTAATAATAATAATTTGCTAGCAAGCAGGTGAAAACAGGTAATCCTATGTATGTAGGTTTTAAGAGCATTTTCTTAACATTTAACAAAAACTTTAAAACTGTTGTTTTGAAACTTCCAAGAATGTTCAAAACATCCAGTTTTTCAACATTCTATTAATGCTATTGCTTGGTTATAAGAATGTTATTTTTAATTCTGTAACATTTTTAAAAACATGCTATTTAAGAATAACGTTTGTTAAATATATATCATATAACATTTAAAACCTAATACAAATGTTACTTCAAGAATGTTATTTAAAAACTTTTGAAAGAACTTTTAGAGAGAATTACCCAACGTTCTAAGAATGTTCCCTGTTAACTGGGTTTCATTTTTATTTTTTGGACTGTAAACGTGAACTATTACACATCTAACTCTAAACTGGACCCTCTGCTCATATTAACAAGATGATCATTCGTCAGTCAAGACCTACATCAGCATTAAGTAACAGAACTGATTAGCCCTGTTTCTCTATTACTACACAACACAATCAATACACAGATGTGTGGTTTTTTTGCCTGCCTGTGTCACTGATATGACATGTTATTTTTTGCTTGTTAAAGGCTGTAGTATTTCAGAAAGTGTGAATCCACTAAAGCCGTTCCAAAACAAGTAATCACACTAAAAAAAAAGCAGCTTTATGATTTATAAAGTATACATTCACATTGTCTTTGTAGATCTTTTGATAATGATACAGTCGGTCTATCTGAAAGCAGAGGACTGATTATCAGTTATGCAGATATGGTGGTTTGTGTCTGTTAAAGAAGCTTATGAAACTCATCTCATCTGTACTGTGGCTTTTCATACTGGTTGTGTGGGTGATGTTGTTGTAGGTTATAACTTATAACAGTTGTCTGATACCTAGGGGGAGAGAGAGAGAGAGAGAGAGAGAGAGAGAGAGAGAGAGAGAGAGAGAAAGAGAGAGAGAGAGCACAGTAGGCTTTATTTGGATCTCAGTACTCACATGTGATTAATCTGCTGGTGTTCCCTAAAGCCGGAAACACTGATCATCAGGGCGCTGTGGGAAAAGCAGAAATTTTTATCCCAATTAAACACTGTTCGCTGCCATTCACCAGTTATGATATCGTTTAATATGTCATTTAAATCCCTAATAAATTACACAAATAAAAATAATGTCACTGATAATACTTTTTTGCACAATTGATTTAATAAATTCATAGAATAATCTGGTTAAACTGTAGAAGTTTTGCAAAGTAACTGTCATCAATACTTACTTAGTTTTTACTCAGCTGAATTAAAGACAGAATTCAGCTAATTCGTACCGTTGAGGTTTATTTGTTTAAACAGTTCCGCTCAGTCGGACACATTTTAGCGTTGCACACAGCTGACAACGAAAACATTGTTTACTAACATAAAGTTAGTGACAGCGGCAGAAACACAGACAGCAGGAGATCGCTGTTTACAGTTTTAGTTTTTGACAGGTAAGGAAAGATAAAGTCCGTTTCTTGAATACATTGGACTATCACATGACAGAATAAACATGACATGACTCTGTTGTGTGTGTGTCTTTGTGTGTAGCAAGCTAGTTAAACTCCTATAGATCTGTTTTTCTAGCCTAGTCATTAAGTATTGCTTATTCCTTGATAAGAGTGTTATGTTTAATATAACAATGTAATGATTAAATGTTTTTCTCGTTGTTGTCAGTTAATATTGATAGTTTACTAGCCTTTATCTCGCTAAACACGTGGTTTCTGACAGCTGCGATGTAGCTGACATCTGTTAGTTTAGTTTGGTTAGGGCTAGTAACATCAGGATCCACGAGTCAGTATTTCTCAGCACGAAAAACTTCAAAGTCATTTCCCAATATTTCAGTTTCTTACTGTCTAGCTATTACTTTCAGGTTGTGTCTTTTTAACACTCTCTTTCATAGAAAGTGTGAGTATGAATGGATGATTTAAGCCTCTGACCTTATAAAAGAGGTCATAAGTGATGGTCATGATGGTGGAAGAGGCTGGTAAGCTTCCACTACGGCGCCTGGAGCCACCCATACAGAAATTCATTAAAGTGGCCATCCCTACTGACCTGGAGAGACTGCACCAGCATCAACACAACATAGAGAAGGTATACACACATTTTATGGCTATATGTTGTATACAACATATGTTGTATAGCTGTTAAAACTGTGCTGTGAAATTCATTGAGCTCTTTTGTTGCAGTTCCAGAGAAGCAGACAATGGGACAAACTGCATGAAGAACACATTAACTCCAGCCGTACTGTCCAGGTACAGCACAATACATCACAGCAGTACAGTGCCAACAATATTCTTTATTATTCAATATTCTTTTTGTCAATCATTTATTCACTTTTGGATTCACATGTATTCACCATTTTCCTGCACAATCACAGCACACACACAAGTTGTTTAAGTGGTTAAATGATCTCATAAAAAACACCTTTATCCTTTTGATATTGCTATGGGGTGTGTGTATATTAAGCAGTATTTGACTCAGGCCTCTGGTGTACTGCATGGTTTTCTCCTCTCTGTGATGGCCAGACAAGCATGTAACCCCTGTGTTAATGTCGCTGAGTGTCTGTCCGGGGATCTCTTGGGGCAGCCTGCGGAGTGTGTTATATGCTGTGTGTGTGCTTGACTTTGGCACCCGGTTTAGTCCCCCTCGAGATGTCGGAGAGCTTTCTTGTGTCCACCACTGCAAAGACTGTGTGAGAGGCTGCAGATGTTTCTGTCAGCGAGATGTGGACATCTGACAATAGGAAACAAGATAGACATTGTTAAAGTAGCTCTCTGGGGACAGAAAGAAAGAGATAAAGAATAAAAAATCTTAAGATTGCTCCCATCACACACCTATAGATGAGGGATTGGGGGTGGGGAGAGAGAGGGAGAGAGAGGGAGAGAGAGAGAGAGAGAGAGAGAGAGAGAGAGAGAGAGAGAGAGAGTGGTGTGTGTTGACCCAGAATTAGGATTTATTTTGGCTGTCTTTGTGATCCTTTTTGTTGCTGGATGATATTAGAATTCAAGAAAGCTCCATGTGTTAGAAGTGTGTTAGTAATATGTTGTGCATCAGTATACCTCCATGCTTTCTGTGTATGTGTGTTTTATATTTAAAGAAAATCAGCAAAACCTGACAAATCTAAACAAAACCTTCATTTTTGTAAAAACATCAGATTTTGTAAAAATGCTATAAAAATATACTAAATAAAGTTTTCTGTTAGAGTTACGGTTAGAGTCTGGGATAGGTTTTACTGTTTACAACTAACTGTGTGTAAAAACAGTAGAAGTCTATGATCCTGAACCTGATTATAAGTGTAAAATGCTTGCAGTAGAGTGGAGCACTTTGATTGGCCTGATGTTAACTTTTGACCTCTCTGTTCAGTACTTAAATTGATCTGTAATCCCTACTAGAGGTCTAATAACAGAGCTGATGGGATTTAACATACTGTCAAGTTCAGGGCAGCTTTTCTCTTTTTGCAGCAATTGCGTTCTAACCTGCGGGAGATGGAGAAGCTGTGTGGGCGTGTCTGCAGTTCTGATGCTGCAGCCCTGGAGAAACTTGTTCAGCCAATCAGAGAGCGAGCTTCAGCCGCCGTTCAAGAGTTTCTAAGCATTCACTCAGATGCTCTCAACAGGCCCTACTTCTACGAAACTGTCAGCACAGACCTGCACGTTTCCTCAGGGACATTGCACAGTATGTGTTGATGAATGTCCATGTTTTATAAACATACATGTTTTTTTTAAGATAATTTTCACTGTCATGTTATTGGTTAGGTGAAGGTGACACAGGTGTTCCTGATTCCCCTGTTATTCAAAAACAACTGCTCCTACCTGAAATCCCAGCAGAAGAGAACGCTGTGGAGTCCTGGGAATCTTTGGAGAAGGTAACACAAACAGGAAGAAACATACTATGAATGAATGGTGCTGAATTTGCCCTTCAAACACATAGAAGCACCTGCACACTTTCAAATACACTTTTCTTGTTTGTGACTGTGTGATTTGTGTGTGATGTTTGTTTAGGACCTGCTGGAGTTGAACGGCTTAGTGAACGAGTTCTCTGCAATTGTTCATGTGAGTATCACACATCTGTGGGATGAGGGGGATTCTTTGTTTTTTGGTGGGAGGACAGAGCAGGAGTGAAAGAAAGTATTTATGGTGTGTGTGTGTGTTAATGGGAAGGGACCAAGACCCTTAGGTTTGGCAGAGCTGTCAGACAAACAGCTTTGTCTCTTGAGAACCAACAAGGTGGTATTGATCCCATCAGTGTGTGTGTGTGTGTGTGTGTGTGTGTGTGTGTGTGTGTGATTGTGTGATTGAGAAGACGTACAGAGATTGGTGACAGTGTGTCAGCCATGTGCTAACCATTGAGGATTAATGAGAATCCACGCCATCTAACAGCCATTATTAGAACAGCGTGCAGTGGCAAACTGGGTTTAGGAGAAGATCATGTGAGCTCTGTCACTCTGAGAAATACAGACATTGTTCCTGATTGTCTTTAAAGAATTATGGAAACTATGAGATTATACTAAATCAATAAAACAACATTAAGTGATCAAAATGAATCCATGAATGTCATTTTCTGATCCCACTCAAAATCGATCCCAATTCGATTCCAATGTATAGCTTGAATGCACTGTAAATTACTTTGAATAAAAGTGTCTGCCAGTTGTATAAATGTAAAACATGAATATGACTTTTCACTGAGCCTGACCTCCACAAAGCCCAGGTTTGAACCCCACTACCACAAACGTATTGTAACGTAAACATAAACGTTGTCAGTATTTTGAGAGTCATAGTCATTCATGCTGGCATACTGCTTTATTATATGAGTTGTTTCGTTAACCATCCACAAGTTCAATTTTTACTGAGGGTTACTAAAGCATAATATTGATAACAGTTGATCATTGCTCACCCTAATCACCTGACACCTATTTCATAAGATCTGGTGGTTGTAAGTACAATATGAGTCAACCATATTAGTTTCTCCCTCTCTATAGAGGAGATTCTCAGGACACACAGTATATTTATTCCCTTAACTGAGCCAAAGATGCACCCAGGAGGTCCGAGTGTGTGATTCTGTTCTCCTGAGCTTCCCTGCAGCTTGTAAGCCGACGCTGCTGAGAGAGAGAGAGAGAGAGAGAGAGAGAGACAGAATGAGAGACTTCAGTAGCTTCTGAACCCAGTCATTAGTGAGGGTTTAAAATAGTGTGTTTACAGGGTTAGGTGGTAAGTTGTGTATGAATGATTAATAAATACTTATAGGGGGTAGATCAGTGATGAGTTTGAAGGTTTTGGCTTGTCTTTTGGCATGACTGATAAGGGATAAAGATATGATTGAACTGACAGTCAAACTCATAGGGACTTATTCTGCTGGCCTGTTAATTGTATTTGTACACATGCTAGAAAAAAATGTGTAAAACGTGATATAGAAATAATGTGAGTTGAATTAAATCAAGTGTTTTCCTTATAAATAAAGTATTCTAATTTGAAAGAATAGCAGAAAATTAAGACGCTACAATGAAAGTTTTATTATAATGCTATAATTAAACTGCTTTATTCATGGCATGTTGAACATGATTGGCTATAATTATTTTTTACTGATACTTTCATAATGATAAAAGTATTTTCTCTATGTCAACAAAACCATGTCATTAATCTGCTATATAACGTTTCCTCAGTGAAGTTTAAATCAGTCAAACTCACAACAACCATGTTGAGTACGTCACAGTAAGCCAAATGTTTAAGTTTGCATGGCTATCTGGAGGATTTACTGCAGCACTGGCCCTATGGGGCATGTGATGGCTTAATCCACTGACAACTCTCTCACACTGGCCCTGGACCAGCGGGACATCTTTATTGTTGAGTCCTGAGAAAGCACACTCGAGACAGATTTACATACACACAAATTATTTAAAAAAAAGAGGAAAAAGAACACCAACTTTACAGTCGCCCTGAGCTGCAGACAGCAATGCAAATACAGATTTGTTTTACGTTACACATGAACACGTACTGCACAGTGGCAGGTGCCAGACACAAGTGACTCTGTGCTGGGGAGTAAAATCAGATTTATTCCAGCGGTCTTTATTGTGTGTGTGTGTGTGTGTGTTCACGTGTATAGTGATTATTTAGAGCTCACACTGATTTAGACAGAGAGACAGCTGCCACTTTTTGAATATTTCATAGGCTTCCGACAGACCACCCAGTTACCCCCGACAACCAACCCCCAACTTCCTGGGAACAAGCAGATCTGCCCCCTCCCTCTCACCCTTCCGCCCCAGAACACAGCAGAACAGCACTCGAACCCCCAGCCACCCACCATCAAGATTACTGAGCATGCGTTTGTCCGCTTATGGTTGTCATGCAGTGTGGCTTTACTTTATACTTACTTTAAATTTGAATATAACAAATATAACTGTATACAATATATACATTATGATGTTGAAAAACACAGTTTAAATCCATGTTATCTATTTACATTTGCATAACATACAATCATGTCTTAAACAAGTCTGTGTGTGTGTAAATACTGTCTGTTTTCCTTCCCAGGCTCAGCAGGAAAAGATAGACAGCATTGAGGCAAACGTTAGCATAGCGGCCGCTAATGTGGAGGAGGGTACCAAGAGTCTGGGCAAGGTAAGGGGAGAGGGGACACTCCTGCTAGGGGATCGATTCCACTCTACCCCCCTGCTTTACTCGGCCTACCCAACCATCAGCCCATTGATCCACCTCAGAGTGTAAGGAAACCACAATTAGGAAGGGGGGTGGCGATGGTGGCGGATAGCATGGAGCAGAGTGGGATCGATGTGTGTTGGTTGGCCCCACGCAGGGAGTCGATGTGTGTGTGCAAGTGCCTGGAAGTCTAAAGAGTGTAAAAGAGAGTCTATAAACAGCATTTGAGTTCCTGCTGGGGGTTCAATACACACACATACACACACGCTACAGAGTGCCAACTTTTAACTGAAAAAGCAGGAGAAGGATGTAACACATAGTCGGGGTGTGTGTGGGTATGTGTGTTTCTGTGTGAACCGGAGTTTGTATGTGTTTTATTGATCATGTCTGAATTGAAATGTTTTTCTTTTTTGGAGTTAAGAGTTAATGCAGTTCTATTGAGTATTTTTGTCTGATGCCCATGTTGAAAGCGGACCCACCTCTGTGACTGCTGAAAAGGACAGGGGGTGGTCAACACACATACACACACGACTAAAGACAGATATTGTCCTAAGTGACACAAACACACACTCACTCAGTCCTTTAACTTCCAGCTCAGGTGTGTCTGAATAATATTAGTAACAGAATCAGAGTTACTTCCTCACTTTATCTCTGGTCATGTCCAAAACAAGTGCAGTTTTAAGGTGCAGTTTTGGGTATGAAGACGCCTCCTAAGATAACTGATTTCAGACAGGCCTCCAACACACCAAAAAGTGATGTGTAACAAAGATTTTAAATTCAAGTGAGCTTTAGGGATAAACAAGAAAAAGCTTACTGACTACGTAGCTTATTATTGATAAAACTAAAATTTAAGATTTACTTCTTACTACCAAAATTTTAATTATTTTAAAAAACTACTCTGTCACACACAAAGGATTCTGGGATATGACATAAAAAATCTGTGCTGGAAAAATCGACCATGCTGAGGCATCATAGTTGACTTCTATTAAATCAATAAATTTGAATGTGTCCAGTGGCCTTCCTACTTTCGTATGCTATCTGTGAAGGGAGCATTTTACAGTTTTGAAACGCAGTCTATCTCTGTTTAAGCATTAACTGCTCTATTAACCCTGCCCTGTGAAGATGATTAGATGACAGAGAAGAAAAGCATAAGAAGTAAAGAAGCAGAGATGAGAAGAGAGGAAAGGTGGCATTTGATGAACGACCCTGCCTTTAGAGTTTACATATCTTAACAAGAAATAAACTGTGTGTGTGTGCCATGCCGTCTGTCTCCTGCACTAATTAAAGAATACAGTGACTATGAAGTTTCTCTTTTTAGCTGATATCAATTAATTTACCAGGCATGCTTTGATCCGCAGACGTGGACAGTTATTTTTTAAGATTCTTTTAAATCTCTGATTATAATTGCGCAGGTGTGTTTACTTGCGTCTGTGTTTCTGATTGGCTGGACATGAAAGACCTGCGAGTAATTGATTGGTTATCATAAAAACAGCACATGAAACGTGTGTTAGTTCAAACAGCATCTTTGACTCGGACATTTATGCCACAAACTGATTCTCAACTGTCTGAATGCATGACAGACAACACATTGCATGTGTGTGTTGTATAAGTCACGTGACTGTTTGTGATGATCTTACAAATATTTTTTTTTTTTGCTCTGTTCCCGCAGGCGGCCCGTTTGAAGCTGGCGGTTCTGCCGGTAGCCGGCGCAATGGTGGGGGGCGTGTTGGGGGGTCCGCTGGGACTGTTAGCAGGATTTAAAGTGGCCGGGGTGGCTGCTGCCATCGGGGGCGGACTGCTCGGTTTCACCGGGGGCAAACTGATCCAGCAAAAGAGGAAGGAGCGAATCGAGTTGCAGCTTCAACAGCTGAAGAGCAACAAAAACAGTAATAACGACCACGAACATGCTCAGTAACATTCTCAAAGCACATTTGTTTTTGTAGACAGAACACGCCGACCCACACACTTTCAGAAAAAAACACCATACCCTCAACATACATAATACAGAAAACATTACAACCACAGCTGCAGAGTCACTCCTACACGCAATGCAAACATGCACATGCAGGCCGACACGCTGCACCAAGTGGACTTGCTAATTTTTCTTACGTTAAACCGCCTTAATTCATCAACCACCTCTATGCCAAAGCAAAAAAGCCCTTATTCCATCACGTCCTACTGTAAACTGCTGATTTGACCTTTTGTAGCAGTAAATGTGATGTAGGAGGCTGTGTGAATGTTGGTATTATTTTAATTACAGTGATGTACAATACGATCTGTTATATAGAATTTGCAGAAGTTGCTTATTGTAACTTTATTAAGGTCTAACTGATCAAATACAGTTATGTGGGTTTTGCTGAGCTGTACTGTACTGTACAGTTCCGATTATAAATACTTAAATAGCCTTATGTTATACAGTAACGGATGGATCTCTTCTTAATGTTATTGGGTTATGAGTAGGTGTAAATGAAAATATGATGTTATGTAAGTTATACAGTAATCGTGTTATGATGTATCACAGCACTGTTGAGTGAAAACATGAGTGCAGTAGCAGCCAATTACATCACTGTACTCTATAACAGTCAATTTACAATGAACCATTATCTATATTATATACAGCTAATCTCTGAAGCCTTTTGTGCCCAATCCATGTTAACTAATGAGAAAAAACACTTTGCCAATGTTTTTTTTGCCTTAACTACGTCTGTGTGATATTTTGATAAATAAAACATTTCTAATATTTAATAATATCTCAGGCTGCTAAAACAATTTTATTGCATTACACAACACTATCATTATGACATAAGACATTGTAATGGATAATCAATATAAAATGAAATCATTTTATTATTTATATAACATTATAGGTCTTTATAGGTCTATATAACATTATAGCAATATTTAAATTGTAAGTATTTACAAGACAAGATATACTTAAAGTCATATAGTAATAAATAATTGCACATTTAATAACATTATTGTCTTTTTGGTCATTGTTTATGAGGCTAGTAATTGTGGAAAAACAGATGGCACAGAAATAATGACATTAATGTTGCCTTTTACAATCTATTATTTTTTATTCATTACGTTTTTTTTGTTTACAAGCAGTTGTTCTCAGAAGTCTGTTTTTGTAATTGAGATGTGTATAAATGATACAGCTCAGGTGAAATTTACCTATAAACCGAGTTTATTTATGCTGCTCTTGTATCTTATGTCTCTGTGTTCTGTTGCTGCTGGGATTAAAGAATAGGTGATAGATTTCAGTGAGGTTTCCCTGTAAGGCTTTGACAACGCAAGGCCTCTGAGAGGCAAATCTGATACTGAAATCAATGCAGTGTGAGACCTTCCTCACTACAAACAACATTTGAATGTTATTGAATTAAGGTCTTGAAGGACTGGCAGCAAACTGAACAATAATCTTTTGTGCTTTATTGATCTTTTTGTTTCACTTGCCAAAAACATGAAAATAAAATATTGTCTGTTAAACACTGATTCTCTCAAATCCTTTTTTGTATTTGCTTTGTCAGTCCAAGCTCATGTCATGTTTGATGGTAGTTCCACTGGTAATAAACTATAATGAACACTTGTCAAGTGTTCTTTTAAAAGCGTCAGCATAAAATCCAAAAATCTGCTGTTCTTTTTTTAAAAAAAATCAGTTCTTTGATAGTTTTTATCCTCCATTGCTGCACCCGGTCTAGCATCGGGGGTTGTTTTTTTTGGGTGTGCTGGGGAATCCCCCCACAAACATGTAACCCAGTCTGAGATGCAAGCCGGCCCCCACGCCTTCCTCATAACACAACACGCTGGACTTCCCCTGATAAGGGACGAGTGAGCGTCTTTAACTGTGCATGTAAGCCACTCTGCTCGTGATGCACGGGTGAGATAGCCCGGGTGCTGAGCTGTGCATGCGTTCGGCTGCACGGGAGGGAAATTCCTAGACGAATGACCTGCACAGAACGTTAGATACGCTACACTTTCCATATTCTGCACGTACACACTGAACTCACACTGGAAAATCTGGCAGGCCATCTGTGGTGCGCTGTGATGTAATCTACATAGGTGTGATGTCATGGGTTTCTGATGTGGGTGAGATGTTACATGACATCAGAGACTCATTTTCTAGTCTCCCATTGAAACACCTACCTCTTATCATTTCCATGTTACTATAAAGGAGTACCTAAAGAGGAAAAAGATCATTGTTGATGTCTTTGATGAAGAAAATAGGGGAAGAACCATGGTTACACTATCAGCTTCCCTAGAAGTTAACCAGTTATACAGTTACATTTAATGTATGTTTTTACTTTTTGGAATTAGCTCAGTTTTCAGCTTATCTATTGTGTTTGCAAGTTTTACATTCATAGGCCCCCAACCCGATATTTTTAAATATCATCTGTTAAACTTTAATGACCTAAGACATCTGTCTGCAGCAATAAAAAGTTACTGACAAATAAAGATTTTTAATTACTAAGCATATCACACGTTGCTGGTTTTTATATTTTAAGGTACTATATAATTCCTACATTATACTTGCACTTAAACTAATGTTTTGAAACTCTCTCCTAAAACACACCTGATTCAGTTCATCAGCTCATTCACAGAGACTGCAATACCTGAACTGTGTGGTTTTACTTAGTCAGAACATCCAAATGTAAACGAAATTTTAAACCAGACTTAATCCCAAAAACTTGCTGTTTTTTTTAAAGGTTTGTTATCTCAGTTTTAATGATCTAATTTGATTATCTTGATTGGTGGTCTTAATGTGCATTGGTGTGCCTTAGTGAATTCAAATGTAACAACATTTCAAGACACTTAAATCAAATGAGGAAAATGACACATAAATGAAACACACTGGTAAAGAAGAATTTTGTAAAATGTTTCTTTAATTTACTTCTTTTGGTTTCCTTTCCCCTCCGAGATGACAGATTTACAAATAATCCCCACCCCTTGAAACCCAACCCCCACATAACCCCACCACTGACCACTTCCCTGGTGGAATGGGCCGATATGAGACTAGCGAGTCTGGATCTTAAGGAGCGTGAATTTAAACTTAAGCTTTAAGTCTGGAACGGTACAGTACATACAAACTAATAAGCACATGTAACATACATGTGCAAACGCACACACACACACATACACACACAGCCAAACTGGGCACGCTCTGTTGGGCACTGGAGAGAAACCCCCACTTGTTCTTAAACTACGTTTTCCATAATTCCACTTGCTCAAGATCCACAGTCAACTGAATGCACGTTCCCAACAAAGATGGCCACCATTGTACCAATTTTCCTACAAAAAAGGGGGACCTGGGTAGACAAACTGCTGGGACAAAGAAAGTCATGTTTTTAATTTAGACAAGACTGACCCACAGAGCACAAACATATTTACAAGCTCCAAAACAAAAGTAAAAACACTCCTCTTCATTCCCCACCCCAAAAAGCTGAGGGGTTTAACTTCGCTTCACTTTTTATCTAAAATAAAAATTATGAAAATAGAGGTTGTGCAGACAGCAGCAGTGCTGTGTAGGCATTGGCTGACTGCTGGGTTCTGGGCTGGGTCTTAATGCGGTTGTGATGTCACAGCTCGTCCCGGTCCCTGAGGATGGTGTAGCGTGTCTCACTGGGGGCCAACTTCTGGAACGAACTCTCTGGGGGATTACTGGCCACTTCTCCATTGTCCTCCTGTTAATAATACACACAAACACACACAATATAAAACAATATACATATATATACATATACACACACACAGACATACACACACACAGACATACACACACACAGACATCCATCCATCCATGCACAGTATATATACATTAATAATAAAATGGATTGCAGACAGACAGGAATCATGTTGTTAGCATCTGCAGACCGCTAAGCATCAAGGTCAGCAAGTTCATTCTGCTACACACTCATTCAAAATGTCAGCACACGCTTTTCATTCAGACATAGTCTTAATTACTGTACGCCTGCATTAATTAGTTTAGATTAACACATTCTTTTCAGAGATTTCGACTAGGATGTGTGCTGAACTCCAGCCTGAGTAAAGTGTTCGTCACAATGTGCACTTTAATCAGTGCGGAGTGGACAACACTGACTTTCAGCCAAATGTCATTTTGATATGCACAAGCAAACCAGTAAATGACTGCTAACTCCCTAATATGGCATAATGATGAGCTGCTATATACAGTCCAGAATTTAAAACTCCATTGACACTGACATGAAGGGTCATTTTATAACTGTGGAAGAGTTTTTGGTTATTCAACAGATCTTTTCTCTATTCAGTTTATGTAATTGTTGGTCTATGTACATGTTCAGACAGACACTGTATTTTTTTAAGATGTCTTTTTTTGTAAATGTCAAGTTTTTAAATGTCAAAAAAAATTGCACCGTTTACAAAACATTTACATTTCACAGCACTGTTTCATTAAGTTGTACTCCGTCTATCTCTCTTGAGTGTTGAAATGTGAGGCCTTGTAGTTGTGTCACTGGATTTCTATCTGCTTTTATTCAAAAGCCATCACAAATAGAAATGGCAAGCCTAACTGATGACATCATTTCAAATCGAAACCTATTAAACTTTATCTGTGACCTCTGACCTGTCCTGGAGTGCTGTCTGTCGGGTCGGGACCGTGATGAAACTCTCTGTGCAATTTTCCTGAGTGCAGGTCCAATACAAACTGTCTCAGCTTTCCTGAAACCCTATACAAATACACAAGACATCATAAAACAGTCATTTAAAGGACGAAAATAAAAAATGCAAAACAGGTAAAGATGATCAGATAAGAGTCTCGAGAGAGCCGACAGTCTCCAATTGCGCAGCAGTCTAACAAGATAATGACATCATCTGTACTGCCAGAGATGCCATGGATACGCCAAAGCCTCTGGCCAATCAGCTACATCAAAGATTGAGGACAGGCAGGCTGATAAGGCCGTGATTGGATAAAGGGATATGTGGAGTACTCAGATTGGGTAATGAAATAAGGCATGCACTAAATTATGATGTATTCTGTCATATACAGCCTCTGGTGTCATAAATAATTGTTATGCGTAAACAAATGAAAACTAAACTACTACTTTCATACACAAGTATTACAGCTTCCAAGTCAGGTATTGCTAAATTAATTGGCTCAACTGGCTGAAAGATGATCCCTGAAGCTTGTTCTCAGTCATGCTCTATTTGTGTGTGTGTTGCTGTGGGGCTGAGTCTACAATCATTGTTTAATTGGTAGGTGTCTGGCATAAGAGATAACCTGCAGGGAGGGAGGCTGAAATATCTCAGCATTAAACACACAGAAATTCAGTACGGACAAACACGATACTTACGCGAGGTCGTTGAATTCTGGGAAGACGTACATGTGACGGAAACTATCGATGGCAATTACAGGGCAGTCAGCCGGCGTCTTCTGAATGTGCAGCAGAGGATGCCGGAACTTATCACAATCAGCATGAAGAAAATTTATAGAGCCTGAGACAGAGACATTCCAGTTTAATTCAGATGCTGGATATGCACCAGGCTGATACAGTGAGAACTTGTGTGAGGAACATATTACAGTGTAGGAATACGGTGAGGAAGACAATGGATTTGCCTGGATTTGTCTTCTAGGTTTTTTTGCATTAGAGCTTTGAAAGATCTTTTTTACATGCCTCTTTTTTACCTACATATTTTAGTAATAATTCATTTCAAATAAACCTGTCTCTAAACAACACATAAGAACAGCGTGGCTGGTTGCTTTACATACAAATCAGACGGTCTCTTCCTGTGAAAGTGGGCGGTTGCTGGCCAAAATAAACTGTTCATTTAAGCTCTGGTTACTAGGTAGGCAGCTTAAAGTTTAAACACAGCCAAAGTTTCCTTTGCACAAGATGTGAATTTTCTCATCCTGTTGTTCTAAAAACTCCCGAACACAGAACTAAAGATGATCTCTGAGTGACCTACGTACCCTTTTCACTGATCAGCTGGCGAGCCACTTCCTGCTGAAACTTTTCCAGGCTCTCTGTGTCGTCCTTCTGATGGAAGAGGATCAGGAAAGGAATGCCTTCTTCCGTCAGTTCCTTGACACACAAACACACGTGTTGATCATAGTTTAAATAACAGCAATTTCGAAAGCACGTAGGAGAGGACGGTTGGCACAGCTGAGATTATGTAAAATCGGCCCCATCGCTAAGCAACAAGAACAGAAGCTTTGAGAAGTTCAAAACAATTCAAAACGTGGTCAAGTAAATCAAAGGGAAAAAAACTCACACCCACTAAAGAGACATGGCATGCGGACTACTTTAAAACACAAACACACTTGAAACACACACTCGGATGTGCTCGAGTGTGGGAAAAGTACACTGAGGGGGAGGGGACTTTTCTTATGCAAATGATAAAGCCAACGTTAGGCTCAACTATTAGATGTACACAAACAAAAATGCAGATAAAAATGGAACAAATGCGGTAGACAACATAAACGTGAATGTAAAACTAAAGATAATAAAAACAAGTAAACTGTACCTCTCCATTTTCAAAGGTGATTTCCCGGACTAAGGGCACACACTTATCCTGCGTCCAGGAATAACTGAGGTCAAAGTTCGTGAGTGAGCCCATGTAGAGCATGTCAGGTGCGTTCTCTCCCATCGGCTTGTAAATAATATTATCACCACTGAACCGCTCGGGCTTAGAAACCTCACTTTAAAAAAATGAGAAGAACAAGCTTTAGTGTTTGTGTTTTCACCCTTATTAAAACTGTATCACTTATTTAAGAGATGTTGCTCAGAAAAATAAATTACTATTTTCAAATAAAAATGTAAAAATGGCTTCTCCTACCCAAAAGCTGCAAGAAAAACGCAGTCGTCTCTCAGGATGTTGGCCACTTTCTCATAAGTGTGGTAGTTCTCAGAGTCTTTTTGCTCAAAGTAACCAATGATGGTGCGTTTACTCCTCTGAAAGAGAGTTTGAAAATGAAGATGGGACAGCAGTGACCTCCTCTCAGGTGAGGTCATCTAGACTCCAGTTCTTTGTGATTATGAGTTACTTACATCTAAAGAGCTGATCTCCTCCAGGTTCTGAATCTCCTGGATTGGATCCACTTTCTGCTGGCGGATGAAATCGGCGATGGCGGTCACTGACCTTTGACCTCTGTACTCTCGTTTCATCATCATTCCATTCCTGAACAGCTTCAGTGTGGGGTATTTGCTTATCCTGTAGCGCTGGGCTATATCAGCTATCAGGAGACATACCAAAGAAATATGTATCTATAAACCTTACAGATGTCGATTAAATAGACTAAGGTATTTTTATTTTTCTTATTCTATAAAAAACAAAAACATGGGTGCCATAGGGACTTCCAATTTGCCTTTTAATTCACAGATATGTAATGATTTATGAAAAAGACAAGAAATTCTTAAGTGTGGGAACATTGCAAACCGTGGCTGTGGTCTGCCTGGGTGATCAAAAATGTAATTTTTGTTTTCAGTTTCATTCTAGATAAAGGTCAGAGGTTGAGGTTAGACTCATTTCAAAGACAGAGACAGACTGAGGTCAGAATGAAGAGCACAAAATGATAAAGAGAGACAAAAAAGATTTAAAAGAAAGAAGAGAGGAAAACGAGAGAGTTTAAGATGGAAAGGGGAGGGGCTGAGACATGAAAGTCTCGGGATAAATGTGGGGGGTAAATACTCCAAAGCTGATGGGCTGGAATCAGTCGTGCGCTCTCTCTCTCTCTCTCTTTCTCTTTCTGTCTCTCACACACACCCACGCTGTGGGGTATCTTTGAGCCGACTTGACTTCACAGAAGATGCAGTTTGGTCATTAAACCATCAAACACTTTACAAGACATCAATAATTCTGTTTAATTTGCTTTATCTCAAAGGCTAAACCAAAGCGTTTGTGTGTGTGTGTGTGTGTGTGTGTAAACTCACAGTGCTGGTCACAGTCCACCCGGGCAAACACCACCTGTGTAGGGTCTGGATATTCCTCCCGCACTATATTTGACGCCTCCTCAAATATGGGGTGGAGCATCTGACTGAATCTACACCTGCAGAAAATCCCCACATCTGACATGAGCTTATATCAGGATACAGTTGAGTTAAAGTACTAGGTGTGCTAGTTTATGTTTTCTAGACAAATAATTTTGTAATATTAGTGTTTCTAGATATACTGAATCAGTCAACAAACCAAATCAACAACCCTTATCTCTCTTCCTGAGAAACACACATCTGGAAATGTCAGACAGACAGAAACACTCACCAGTCTGCATAAAAGTTGACTAGAGCCACCCCTGCATTATCTGTGGAGAGAAACGTGTGGTTTAATTTAAACTGAAATACTACAATGACAAAGCAACAACAGATAAGACAGAAACCTTCTGAGACTCAAACCCACACACACACATCACAGGTGCAGCGGCTGTCTAATGAAGACTGCTGATGTCACAGCCTCCTCCAAACACACAATTAAACATGCTAGGCACTCACTAAGAATGTCATCGATGTTTCCAGAATCCAGACTGGTTATCTCTCCTCGTCCCGGAGTATACAGACCCGTTACCTGGCAACAACAGACACGATTCATTGGTAAATTGTTTGAGTCCTGGGTGTGGGTGTGTATGTGTGTGTAATAATAATAACAGAGCTTTTAACAGAACCATGAGCCAGTCATTATCATTGAGCATCTATAATCAAACCCATGTCTTATTTACAAAAATAGTTTATCAAAAAATAAACAGAATTTTCTTTTAAGTTATTATTGAGGAACGTCCCAAAAACAGTGTGTACGTGAGTGCATGTGTATCATAAAAGGGTTACAGAAACTCTAAAAAACAGGTCACAGCAAGCACAAATAAACAAATAGCCAAAACACAGAGTTCCTCAGGACATGGAAACGGACATGTCATGCAAAACTTCTAACAAGTTCAATAAAGCTATTCTGTGTTTGGCCTGCATAATCAATGAGCATTTTAAATGTCTGGTTTATATGTGCGTGTCCAGAAAACTGAGCTTCATATATATATTATTATATTATTTTAAAAATCAACCACACAAGGCTTTGACATTGAATCCTTGCAAAAGCCCAACATACATGTTCCAGCTGGCTGTGTTTCTGCTCATTTAGAGTGTGATGCTTTATTTTTAGTTTACCACTGTGTTGTTAGAAAGATCATCCATATAAACTATAGTAAAATTCTGAATTTTACTATATGCATTCATGTTATGAAATATTAACCTAGACAACTCTGTGAAAACTATTTTCGGGTTCAAGTTGTTTTTATGCAAACAACATGCAAACATGTGACCAGCTCTGTGTTATTCTTGAAAAGGTATAAGCAAAACTTGCTTGTCATCTCTGGTAGTCTAGCCAATATTTTATTATCTGTCATAGTGATGTAAGACCTATTCTTGTAGCTTTGCCACTAGAAAGACTTTAATCTTTCCTTTTTCTTTTTATCAAGCCTCAATCTGTTTCAAAAATCATCTGTAAACAAAAATTATTTCCCAACTTCTAATTACTCCAAAAGGCCCTTTAATCAGAAATGATGTAAGCGGCACTAAAATCCAATGACATTTTAAAAGAGCAAAATCACAAATTTAGTAATAGTGGAAACTGCTGATAAGTGTGATTGCCGAGAAGTTCTTTTTTGTCTAGGTTGAACTTTGAGTTCATCCATTAGTCATGTGATGACATGACAGTATGAATATTTCACAGAATATATCTTATGCATCTGATAAAGTTTCAAGAGTCACCCTAAACAGGCAATGCCACGTGTTAAAGGACAGTTGCTAACGTGTCGGGTGAGTTTGCATCCTGTTTTACTGTGGTGACATTCTCAAAGATGTGATGGATGTTGTTACGCCTCCTTAAATAAACAGACAATAACAAACAAACTCTGCATACTGTTATGCACACCAAGATTAATGACTGATTGTTATTACATGATATTTACCTCCTTATTTCCAAATTCTTACACTGGAAGATCTCATTTTTTCACTGATCACTTTCATACAAAGAAAGTTAATGGTGACCAGTCAAAATGTTTAGGGCAAGATTATCAGTAGGGCTGGGCTATGTATGTAGATAATTGTGCTGAAGATATAAACTTACAGAATATTATAAATATCAAACTGTTTAAAATTAATATTAATGTGCCAAGGACATCACTTTACTTCACAAGTAAAATAATTTCTTTCATAAAACAGATACTAAGAAAATACCATCATTTGAAAGGTGAGCAAAAAGACTGTGACTACTATATATTAAACATCATCAAAATTCTAAAAGATATCGAGATGTTAGATATATTGAGATATATTGCCCAGTCCTAATTATAACTAACACTTAATCTTTCTATAATCTCTTTGAAATCTGACAGCCCCTGGTCATCCCTCACTTTTAGCTGAATGGAAGAGAACAGCGTAAACATTCTTTAAAACTTCAAACAACAAAGTAATTTGTAATAAGGACTTTGTAATTACAAGACGGTGAAGGAAAATGAACACAGAATTGTAATTGTGGGTGAACAATCCTTTAATAATGAACCTACTGACACCTTAGTTTTTTAACTAAAATAACATCCAACACACACACCATATGTGAGCCATATGTGATCCTCTATGATAAAACTGGCAACTGCTAAACAATGCTGCTTAAATTCAGTGGCTAATCCCTCAGAAAACTCAAGTCTCCAACTGTCACAACACAGACACATAAACAAAACAAACACACAACTCCATATGGGCTGATCTCAAAAGTTCAGATCACAAAGCACAGGCATGATTTCAGTAAACAGAACTGGACCCATGCAAATCTATTTTGTGCTCATATTCAACATTACTGTATATGGGGACTTTTAAAGGTTTGACCAGCTGGTTCTACAACTAAGGTACATTTTTTAAGGCTTCACTTTCTGTAACAAGGTTATTTCCAGTGTTAAATCTATTTTATGCTCATATTCAACATTACTGTATATAGGGACTTGGATCAATGAATATTTTTTTCAATTAATAAAACTGACTAGTGGATCAGGAGCAGGATTACTATTTAAAATAATAAAGCTTTTTTTTAAAGCTTTCCCACCATGCTGTGATAAGCGGCGCAGCTCATGCTACTTCCGGTTTGACAGCCAATAGAATTCGGCCACAACAGAGAAGTTCACCAATCGGTTTCTTGCATGCGGAGTCAGTGGAGGGGCAGGACTGCATTTCCAAAATACTTTTCTTTTACTCTACGACTCTAAAGATCATCGTTGACAGTTTTATACAGTACTATAAAAAGTTAAAGTGCGTAATATATATGTTACATAACCTCACGCCAGGAGCTATTATCTGACAGCGCATAACTTTTCAGCTATGAATGGGAAACGCTCATACCACCACATGTATGCGGCTCATACCATCGTCGATATCAACAAGTTACATTTAATATTATATGCAAGCTTCCAAAACATGAACTAGGCCGAGACGTGATAGTTGATTCATGGGTATGGTGGTGGCATCTCTTTTCTTTCCAAAACTCCTGCACTTGCTTTATTATGCATACTGTAAAACAAACCTCCGCTGGCCCAGCAAGCACCTTCTGTAAAACTGTATAAAATACATGATCCAGAGGCCCTTGGTTTGCATGCAACCACACTAAATAACGGCATAGCAGGCAAATCTTTATGTGTGTTTCTCTCATTGTGGTTATTCACTAAATGTGAATAGCTGAGCCACAGCCTATAAACTCTCAAAACGCCCCAAAGTTGCAGCTACTTGCTGACTGCAAGTCCGGTTACTGTGATAGCCGGTTAGCTATGTTAGCCAGCTGTCCAGCACTTTCTGGGCTATTTGTTGCTAACTCACATTCATTTTAGGACATTAGACCACACGAGACCTTAAGAACTAACACAGTTAAAGCGGTTCGTTCTTCTATATCTAGAGACCCTTCACAACGACCCGTTCAATAACGATGGGAGTCAAGAGCATCACATCCAAGTCCAGATACCCTCCCAAATAGCTAACGCTTTATGAGCAAGCTAGCACAAGTACACCTGCAGGAAGTGTTACTGAAAGTACGTGTGATTCTTCACTCACATACCAGTAGAAGGGTGAAGTAATGCAGTTCGGAAGCGGGTATAAGTGATGTTAATTTCATTGTATAGTGGTGATGGTTGAGGTTACGCTGTTGTTGGATCTTGCCAGTCTCTCGACACCACCTCCTTCTCGTCTGCTGCAGGAAACAGGCAGTACATACGGTCAGGACAACGGGAACTGGAATTCCGGGTCTGCGTTGAATTGTGGGAATTGTAGTTACGTCAGTCGTTCACCGTCATTGACCCAAACAGGTTAAAAACTACAAATCCCAGGCAAGGCTATGTGACGAGAATTCCGTCCATGGCAGTTGTAGTTTTATTTACCTACGTGCCCAGATGTGTTGTGGTCTCAAGATATTTTGGAGTGTAATGGACCACCACGGGGCTAAGGCACTAAAAGTTAAAAACAGCGAAACCACTGCAATGCGTTAATAAACTAGTTTTAAACATTTAATGTCAGATATGAAACTTTCGGATTAACGGTGTTTCACCTTGAATGTGGTAAGTTGCATCATCGTTTCCCAACTGTGTAACGGAGATTTACAAAAGTGTTTAGCAGTCAAGCTACCTGCAAACACATTCAGTTGCAGGAGTTATAAATGGTTTATAAATCATTAACACACTTTAAATGGCGTTTTGCAGCTATTATTAAATGAAGTTTCCCTTTGGAAATGTTATTTTTAATCGTTTACAGCGCATGCATAAAATGTTCATGTAAATGTAAACGTTTTGTTTTGAGTGTTATATGAATTAAAAATCATTTAAACATCTGTTAATACTTTAAAAAACCGTGTATAAGTAAGCAGGAGGATTTGGGTTAAAACTGCTCATTTTGGATGCTTGGTCTTGCTCATGACAATCCTCAAAAAGTGGTTTCTGCCACAGTTTATTTCCTGACCATTGTACTCTATTATTTTCCTACATATATTTTAAACAAATGTAGGTTTTTGATGCTGTGCATATGATAAATATGCAAAAATAGGTTTAAATAAAATAAATAGCCAACGATGTTGCTTTTCATAATACTGTATACTTGAAAAATAAATGTAACTAATTTCCAGTGCAAATATTTTCAAAAAAAGACTTTAGTTTTAGTTTAGTTTAATTTTAATGTTTTATTTTAAATTAAATTTTTAGTTATTTGAGACTTCAGTGTTGTCTGACCACTTTGTATATGAAACACATTCTTTCATGTCAGTTCTTCATGGATGCATTTGGCACACAAGACCGTAGCAGGTGGTTTGTGCTCTGTGTGTGAGTGATCCTCTCTGTCTCCTGCAGAACACTAGATCAGAGCAGCTATAGGGGGACCCGTGGCTATGCCAAGCCCAGCGAGGGTTCATTTAGCTGGGTAACATCTGTTGAGGTCTCCACTGCCTCCTGGACATCACCATGGTAAGAATCAGAAATATAGGCCCTGTTGAGAGCAGTGCCATGGGTGGGTGGAGATGAGTAGATGAGGAGAGATGAGATTAGAATGATTATTTTCTTTTGTTGATTGTGTTCTAATTCAGGTTTAAATAGGGTTACAAATGGGCTGTTGTTTCATTCAGCATTAGAAAAACGTGATTTTTAATAAAATAGACATATTGCCTGTGTTGTGGAGGACTGCACAGTGCAGTGGGTGTAGCCATGCGTAGGGTGGAATGCGTAGGCTAGAACAATAAATCTAAATGTTTTAACCAAGATTATGTTGCAAGATGTTTAAGCTATATTTAAGTTCCCTGTTACAGGCCAACCTGCAGTTTAGCAAATTCCATTTTATTCCCAATAATTACCATTTATTCCAACATATTCCTGTTAATTTGCTCATTAATTCCCATAGGATGTTTGCAAAATCCCTGGAATTTTGCAGCCCTAGGTATTTATCCTCACATACAAATATTTTAAAAAGTGTTTATAATCCTGTGTCTTTATTCATTTATATTTATAATTAATATTAGAATAGCGTGTGCTTTGGTTTTTTTGCCACTGACCTTGGTGGAACATCTGACAGACTTTGCCCACCTTATTCTGACCCTTGTGGGCTTCACCCTCAGCATGTACTATATGAATGGAGACAATCCATTCAATGGCCTCATGTTAAATGTGTGACCCTGTTTTAATATTTAATGAAGTGAAGGGTAAGTGAATGTTTCTGAGGGAGGCTTGACTCTCTCCAGGGTTAAGTGAGCTGTTAATAATTGATGATCTGCTGATTTTTATGGTTCTTTGAGCGTGTTAATAGAATAATGTACTTACTGACTGCATGGATAGAATAATGCAGTTAACATGTGTGCTTTGAGAATTATTAAATTAGCGTGTGTTAAAGAGGTCATGACTGCTGGAGCAAACACGCAAATATAAACATCTACATGATCTGCTTTTCACCTCATAAACACCCAGCTGATTCATATGTAGTTTCATCTTTTTTCATTTCCTGTCTCTCGTTCATTCTCTTTCCCTCTCTCTCTCTATCCCCCCTCTCATTGATTTTCTGTTTGTTTTGCAATCACACTATTTCCCGTGCACAGCGGTGTAGCCGGCGGCTAAATGGCCCCTTCTCCTTCTAATTGGACGTTTAATTAGATCACAGATTTGGCCCAATTAGTCGCTGTAGGGAGGAGACGGGATAGCCTAGGGGTCCGTGTGTGTCTTTGTGTGTGTGTTTATGTGGGTAGATGTGGAGAGGGAAACAAGAAACTGAGATACAGAGAAGAGGGAGAGCAAGAGAGAGAGAGAGAATGAGAGGGTTGAAGAGAGATCTCTCTTTAGGCTGTCTCATTAGAGATGTCAGATAGGGTCTGTAATAATAACACCTCCCCCTCATCCCGAGCCCAGCCCCCAAAAGACCTATCATAGGAACCCAGCACCAAGTAAGCTCCAGAGAATCAGACCTGAATCAGACTGCTGAGTGAGCTGACACTGATCACAGATTAGCTGATGCCATAGTTCGATGAAAACATACAGAGAAAGCCATTTGGAAAATGGAAAAAATTGGAGAGCAATGTGAAATTAGTCATTTAACCTTTTTCTCTTTGCATAGTCATAGAGCTTTTAAAATAATAATATAATTCACCCAGAAATGAAAAAAATGTCCATCATTCACTCACCATCATGTCATACCGAAACTATATGACTTTTTCTTCTGTAGAGCACAAAAGAAAATATTTTAATAAATGTTTTAGTAGTGGGTTTCTTTATAGTAACTTTGTCTAAACTAGAATCATTTTAGACAAAATGTTTAATAAAAAGAAAAACACTAATTACAGGGCTTGTGTAAAATGTTATTATCAACAACCCTTCAGATTCTGTGAAAAATCTACAGGGCTCTGTGTGGACACAGCCAAGTTCTGTGTGGGCAGATTCCATGAGGGCCTGGTAATATGTTCTAGACATAACACATATGTTAGACAGTGTTTATTTCTTCGTTTAATAGCACCAATGTTGTTTAGTTGTTGTGACTGACACCTCTGGAACTACATAATTGCATTACTTTCCCATTGGAGGCCACACCTCCTTTACCAGAGGGGCTCATTTGTCGCTTTGCATTATGGGAAACCACAGCTAATGAGGCACAAGGTGATCATGTCACTCAGGATACACTAAGGATGGCATCCAGAGGGATGGTTGCATGCATGCACAGCGTGGGGCCGTTTTTCCTTGGAGAAAGTATGGAAGATTTACCCTCTGGGCATTAGATGAAAGGACCTAAGTCTCTCAGCCTGATACTTAGAACCAAAAAACACTTTTGGAATAGGAGGGGTTGGTGTGAATTAGACATCTACTATTGCGATGCCAGGCACTGCTTTATAGACAAATGTGCACACAGCTCAACTCCTGACCCTGTGGTTTGTTCTTTATTATTCGTTCTTTTTTCTTCTTTGTCTCTCTCTTTCTCCCTAAATCCTGACTCAGCTGGTTGTTCAGTAAGATGCTGGTGGGGAGTCATTTGGCTGGGCTAGACAGGCTGGATGCTTGCCCACACACACACACACACACACACGCACACACACACACACACACTACAGATGAAGTGCTGTCCCTCTTATGCAGATTGCATGAATCTTTAATGCATTCCAGAGTTTGAGTGGGAAAGTGTGTGTGAGTTTATATCAGTGGTTAGTGTCTGATTTGTTTTTCATCGACATAATGCTTTTTTTATTTGGTCTCTGTCTAAAATATTTTTTTACATTTATAAAAATGTAAAAATAAGACAGATGCTGCATATTTCTTTTTAATTGAATTATGAACTAATTTAAATAATTGACTGAATTTAAAGCTGAAATATTGTAATATAACAAAGACTGTTAATTAAATTAGTCAAAATTAACATGCGTCATAGATAATTATCAATTTTACTTATCAATGTCACTAAAATTCAGATTTTTATGTAACTTTGTTATATGTTTTTAAAACTAATTTACATGTTAAAAATAACTTTTCTCTCTTTTATGAAGTCTGAATGCCTTTGTTTTGTTTGAGAGAAGTCATTTGATTTGTATGGCAGGCTATTTTTTTTATTAACCCTCATTAAAATCATTTTCCACGCGATCACACACAACCTGCGGCTGGACATAAACATGCACAGAAGTACATTTCTGTGCATTATACCTTGTAGTAACGTTATACCTGTATACCTTGAATTCACTGTAAGTCGCTTTGGATAAAAGCGTCTGCCAAATGAATAAATGAAATTAACATTAGCAGAATGTTTTTTTAAGGTAATATATCATATATCAAAACGTTTTTCGCAGACTGTGTGTGTTTTTGTTATGTCTGATTTCCTCAGTTTAAGTATACAGAGTCACATAAAGCTGAATTACAGTGTGTCAGAGAGCTTTTACAGGCTTTCATCAAAACATACACACACAAACACACATGCTACTGAAGCAGGATAGTTGTAACTCTTAGTAGTTTTATGAGTCTGCATTAACTAACCCCAATTACTCTCTCATGAGGTGTGTGAGAACAGAGTGGCTTATTAGTGTGTGTGAATGTGTTAGAGAGAGAAAGAAAGGTGCTAAAAGATTGTATGAATGGGGATAGTATTCATTGAGAAAAAGACTGTAATGTATGTTATTTTGCATCTGTGCTCATTTCTACAGTCATAAACTTGTTTGTTAGCTGATCACATCCATTTAATATATATATCTGTATGTGTAATTGATTTTGTTTAAGCTCTTGCAAAATTGATGAACATGAATAAGAGATGAGTTGGGCAGGGTGTGTCCCAGTGGGGATTTACCCCCTTCCTGCTACTTCCTGTCTGAGGATTACCCAGAATTCCAACTAAACCACTGTGACTGGATGTACCTGTCTAGCTAACAATTTTAGGTTTTAAGAACGTTTGCAAAAATGTTAAGTAACAAAATTTTTTAAAATGAAACCAACTCTGGGAGCTACTCTAGAAACGTTCAAAACCTCCAGTTTTTTAGATGTTATTTCTTGGTTCTAAGAACGTTATTTAAACGTATAATTATGTAATGTTTGTGAAACATTCCACTTGCAATTTAAGGATAACATTTTTAAAAATATGATATATAACATTAAAAACGTTCTACTAACGTTACTGCAGGAATCATAATATTTTGGATTACAGTAGGCAATGTTTTAAAAACGTTTCCTGTTAGCCGAGTGTTTGGTCACCATTCAAAGCTCAATTTAAAACGGAGCGTGTTTGTATTTTTATTGCATACACTTCACGCTTGGCTTTTGATTGAACATATTTTAAGACTGCTGATGTGTGTTGTTGCATCAGGCAATGCTGCTCTCCCAGAATCCATCTCAGGTGCACGCGGCTGCTGTGAATGGAGATAAGAGTACATTACAGAAACTGATCACAGGTATGATGTCTGTATATTAAAGAGATTGTTAATGTAGTTAAAGTGACAATTGAACTTGTGTCATAATTTATTCACCATTAAAATTTTGGGGTGAACGATATGCTTAATACAACATTCTTCATGTAATCATTCACAATTATGATGCGATCGAAGAACAGTTCACTTGACTCTTTTGTGTGTGTGTGTGTTTGTGTGTGTGTGTGTGTCTACAGCAGAACCACGTCTGCGGGACAGTGAGGATCAGTTTGGACGGACACCTCTGATGTACTGTGTGCTGGCTGACCGCTTGGACTGTGCTGAAGTTCTGCTGAAGGCTGGTGCAGCCGTTAACAAGACTGACCACAGTCAGAGAACTGCACTGCACCTGGCTGCACAGAAGGTGACACACACACACACACACACACACGTCTGTTTCTGAACTGACCCCTGAGCTGTTAAGATTTACTGCCCTCTAGTGTTTATGATGTTCTTATATTTCTTTCTGAGATTTGAATATAAGTGTGCTTGAGTTTTATGTTGTTGGGGAGGAGAAAATATGAGAGGTGGGGTGAGTGAGGAGAAAAGAGCAGTAGAGGATAAGGAGAGTTGAGAATGAGGAAAAAAGAGCACTAAATCTTGAGGAAAGAGGAGGTAAAATTAGGAGAAGAGAGCAGTAGAGGATGAGGAGGGATTGAGGAGAATAGAGCAGTAGAGGATGAGGAGAGAGTCAGGAGAAGAGAGCAGTAGAGGATGAGGAGAGAGTGAGGAGAAGAGAGCAGTAGATGATGAGGAGAGAGTGAGGAGAATAGAGCAGTAGAGGATGAGGAGAGAGTGAGGAGAATAGAGCAGTAGAGGATGTGGAGAGAGTGAGGAGAAGAGGGCAGTAGAGGATGAGGAGAAGAATGAGGAGAATAGAGCAGTAGAGGATGAGAAGAAGAGGGCAGTAGAGGATGAGGAGAAGAATGAGGAGAAAAGAGCAGTAGAGGATGGGGAGAGAAAGACAGGGTGAGAATGGATTGATGGCTAACACTCTGACATCTAGATCAATAAGAGCTGTAGCTCAGGGATTAACACTCTAATTGGGCTGGGAATAGAGATTGAGAACCCTGACACACACACTCACAGTAGGGCTCTCCTCGGAATGTTTTACACAGGAGTTAGGAGGCCTGGGAGGATTCTTGATGAGAGGGGAGGGCCATTCACACTCATCCACATTCAGACTCTCCGCTGTCTCGCACTCAAACTGTGGCACAACAATAAATGACCCTGTATGACACAGAGCAGGATTTTCATGCTGTTAATTTTAGTAAAATGCATATAAAGTATCTGCGTATTCAGTACTTTAGTCTAATTTTTAGAGGTTCCCTTGAAATAAAAGTTATTTATTATCACAATTTTGTGGCTTTTAGTACATTTGTGTTATCCTAGCATACTGATATAATTCACTTTAAGTATATATACAGATTTTAATATACAGTCATACTTATCTGGAAAAATTAAAAATATTGATGAATTTCTAAAACTACATAGATTTTTGTCCAAACAAATCTTTTCCAGATTGTGACTGTCCCTCCAATATCCCCTGTAACTGACTAAAGAAGATTTTTAGGAATTAAAGAATTTTATTCTAGATTTTATTTATAAAAAGTGTGTTATGGTTTGTGTATGACTGTGTATATGTGTGTGTGTGTGTGCGCTTGTGTGTGTGTGTGTGTGCGCGTGCGTGTGTTTCTCAGGGTAACGTGCGTTTCATGAAGCTTCTGCTGTCACGTCATGCTGATTGGCGGTTGAAGGATCTGGAGGAAATGACTCCGCTGCACCTGGCAACCCGTCACTCCAGCTCCAAGCCTCTGTCTCTGCTCCTCAAGCACATGGCACCTGGTGAGGTAGACACACAGGACAGGAATAAGGTAACAGGCATACCTCCGCTCACACACTTGGATGGCGATCCCCTGGTGGGATTAGGGGTGAATGTGAGGTTAGGTTGTGTGTGTTTGTGGTGGTATATATATGCTATAAAGCAGCAGGGGGTCTTAGCACCCTCTGATGTTTCGCCGGAGGATATGAGCTCTGTTTAAATCGTCTAATAAAAGGTTTTTTCAGCGCTGCTGCAAGGCTTGCCAGGCACCTACGAGGCCCAGAGTCTCATCGCAATGCTAAGCTTATGTGTGTGTGAAGTGACGATCACACACTCGCTGCGTGATAACAAAACCGATCGTCACTGCTGTTAGATATATCAGTACAGACTGATGACATTGTGAAAAATTACTACATGATGGTTATTACTGCTGTTTTGTTTTATTTATTTATTTTGCTGCATGTTTTACTAGCTACTTAAAAATAACATTTTTGATATGTATGATACGTAACATTAAAAGTTACTAATGTTAGCGCAATTTCTGATAACTTTGGGAGAACATGTTGAAAACTTTAGCCAATGTTCAGAGAACATTCTGAATGGTTCTTACCATTCTTAATACAACAATTAACTTCAGAAAGTTTAGAGTGTTGGTGTTTGTTGGTGATGTATGAACTTGAGCAGTGGACAGGATTTTTAGACGTAAACTTGATGAGAAAATACATGGTGGTCACCATAGAGCAGAAGAGGTTAGACAGGGATGTATGTGAGCCCTGTGCTTTCCTGAGAAACATTGCCATCAACTGCTGCAGATTACTAGACCACATGCAGTTTTATTCACTTTGGCTCCATTTACTGTAATCATTCCCCCCAGTTTACTTTCTAATGATCTACACACATACAATGAGTCTTTAGATACGCCGCCATTTAAAATCTCATTCCACAGACAAACTGCTCAAAGCTACCAGGGTTATTAAGGCTCCTGTTTTAAATCATTGTGTGTGTGTGTGTGTGTGTGTGTGTGTGTGTGAGAGAGAGAGAGAGCGAGCGAGAGAGAGAGACTGCACACTCTGTGGTTGTAACAGTGCTTCCATTGAGGATGCGTGTTTGCAGGCCCTTGTCTGTTGGTTTTGTAATAATTTGATAAGTTGGATTGCGATTTCTTGTGATGATTCTTTTTTTTGTGACTAGATGCAGAAATTAGCTTAATTCTTCTAGTTCGTCTTCATCCTTCACTTTCCACATTGACTATTCCTAAAAATCCATCAGTAGATCTTAACATTAATATGATGAAAAATGATGATTTTGCATTTGTGCACTTGAAAATGCATTAATTTCTATTATTTGTCATTTTCATGATTGAAGTTAATTGGTATCTTAACAGCTGTGATATTATATTAAACCTAAAGTAGCTTGAAAACTGTTGCAGCAACATTGCATGTAGAATCTTTTAAGTGTTTAAAAGATTTGAACGGTTTGTTCTACAGCAAACAGCGCTGCATTGGAGCGCGTTCTACAATCACCCAGAGCATGTCAAGCTGCTGATCAAACACGATTCAAACATCGGAATTCCAGACAGCGAGGGCAAGATCCCGCTACACTGGGCGGCACATAACAAACACCCCAGTGCCACCCGCACAGTGCGCTGCATCCTGGTGGGTCTACAAACTCAACCTTACTAGCACTCATAACACACATACTGTATACAAACAAAACACTTTTTTTGTCTTTTTGTGTTTTTAATATCATTCTTGTTAACTTGAATGAAGCTATTCAAACAACATAGGCCAGTGCATAAATTTGTTTATTTAAAGATTTGTTTGGAACAATTGATTTGTTTACTACCGAATCGCTACAATTTTTGTGTATTTTTTTGTGTATGTTTTGTGTGCAGGAAGCGGCACCCACTGAGTCTCTGCTGAACTGGCAGGATTATGAGGGCCGCACCCCTCTTCACTTTGCAGTGGCTGATGGAAATGAAGCTGTGGTTGAAGTCCTGACATCATATGAAGGCTGCAATGTGACGGCGTATGACAACCTGTTCAGAACACCACTGCACTGGGCGGCACTGCTGGGTAAAAACACGCAAAGCAATGATTTTCAAAGCCCAACTTCTACATTCAGAAACACTTGCCTTAAGAGTATATGTTAACACTGATGTGTGTGTGTGTGTGTGTAGGTCATGCAAAGATTGTCCACCTCCTTTTGGAGAGGAACAAATCTGGGATGATTCCATCAGACAGTCAGGGAGCAACACCTCTGCATTACGGAGCTCAGAGCAACAATGCTGTAGGATTTTGTTGTTGTGTTTTTGTATGATTTCATGCATTGTGCATTAGATCTAGAAGTGTTGTTTCAGCTGCTTTGTTTAGTTGTGCGTGTATGTGTGTCTTTTTGGTCGTTAAGGACACGGTTGCGGTTTTCCTGAAGCATCCCTCTGTGCGGGACGAGCCGGATCTGGAGGGACGAACGGCTTTCATGTGGGCTGCTGGGAAGGGAAGTGATGATGTCATCAGGACTATGTTAGAGCTAAAAAAAGACCTGGACATCACCATGGCTGACAAGTATGGAGGAACAGGTGTGAGAAACTTACTTGGTTACTTGGTTAATTATGTATTACTTGCATTAAACGGTTACTCTCCGCTTAAATCAGTGGTAATTGTTTAATCAAGCAATTCATGTGCTTGCATAGCTCTTCATGCAGCCTCGCTGTCAGGGCACGTGTCCACTGTGCACTTGTTGCTGGAGAAGGGAGCTATGGTGGACCCGCTGGACGTGATGAAACACACGCCTCTGTTTCGTGCCTGTGAGATGGGTCATCGAGATGTCATCCTCACACTTATCAAAGGTTTGTCAGCGCATACATGCACGTTTAGAGCAAACCGCAATGCACAGACTGTTCATGGTGATTCAACTTTAAATGTTTGTTCAGGAGAGGCCCGGGTTGATCTGGTAGATATAGACGGACACTCCGCTCTGCACTGGGCGGCTCTGGGTGGTAATGCGGAGGTGTGTGAGGTGCTGATGGAGAACGGGATCAGTCCTAACCTGCAGGATCACGCCGGAAGAACTCCTCTACAGTGCGCGGCATATGCCGGCTACATCAACTGCATGGCCTTGCTTATCCAGCATGACGCAGACCCCAATATCCAGGACAAGGAGGTATGGTTCTAAAACAAGCCCAGAGCCAGCAACCCTGTCTGGGATTAAGAACCTGCACTGGTTCTTAATTATGAGCCTAGGCTAGAGCCTGCAGCAAATGTTATAAAAGTTATTTTAAATGTTCTAGGAACGTTCAAAACATTCAGATTTTAGATGTTGTTGCTTTGTTTTAAGAAAATTATTCAATTTTTTTTTTAATTCTTTAATTTTTTTAAATGTTCTTCTAAGAACCTAAAAATACAATTTTTGATATGGTATATAACATTAACATTCTAGTAATGTTACGGCAAGAACATTTTTGATAACTTTGAGGAAACTTTTAGAGAACATTAACCAGCGTTCTGAGAATGTTCCCTGTTATATATAAGCATAAAATCCAGCTTTTTCTTTGTGTTCGTGTATTAAGGGGAGAACTGCGCTCCATTGGTCCTGTAATAATGGTTATTTGGACGCTGTGAAGCTGCTTCTGGGATGTGGAGCGTTCCCCAACCATATGGAGCACACTGAAGAGAGGTAACTACCACTCACACATGCGTGATGTGGTGTCTGACGATGGCTGCTTACCGTTAGCATTGCGTATGTAGGTACACTCCTTTAGATTATGCCCTGCTGGGAGAACATCAAGAACTGACCCAGTTTCTCCTGGAGCATGGAGCTCTGTCCATCGCCGCCATTCAGGACATTGCCGCCTCATCCATCCAGGCGCTCTTCAAGGGATACAAGGTCCGACGGGCCTTCAGAGAACGCAAGAAGCTCCTCATGAGACACGAACAGCTGCGCAAGGACGCTGCAAAGTGAGTAAACACACATACTGAAGGTTCATGCACGTTCTACCCTAAATAAATAAATGGAAATATGCAAATATTACTTTACCTAGAGGTTCAGTAAGGATTTTGGAGACTGGGAACCCAAAAAGTCTGATGGGATTCTGGTAGTGAGGCAGGAAATGACATGAGTCTCATAAAATCTTATGCTAAAACTCTTTTTGTGGTAACACTGTATCTGGTCATTTATATTTGCTGGAGAATGAACAAACAAAAGGAGTGGGAAGCTTAAAGGAATAGTTCACCCAAAACTATCATCTATTCACCCTCATGTTATTCCAAACCTGTATGACTTTTTTCTTCATATAAGAAAGAACATATTTAAAGAAATGTTTCAGTGGTTTAGTGTCCATACAGTTGAAGTCAATGGGTGCCACTGTTCAAAATAAATTCTTTTGTGTTCCTCAGAGGCAAAAAAGTCATACAGGTTTGTAATGACATCAGGGTGAGTAAATGATTTCATTTTGGGGTGAATTATAACTTTAATGCCTAATGTAATGAACTTTACGCACATTCCTCAAAGATGGAATGTGTGTACTGGATCAAACAAAACTGGACTGGAATATACGGGAATTGGAATGGATTGCTGGAATGCTGTTCTGGTACAGATCTCTGTTCTCACTTAGTGCTTAGTGCTGATTGATGTGGCATCAGGTGTGTTAGACTGATCTCAGAATGTTTGCATGAATATAATATGTGTTGTTTAATTATGTGTTTGCTCACTAGCAGCTCATCTATCTACCTACGTGCTGAGAAATGTGAGCATCAATTTCTTGCTGTGAATACTGATAAAAGATGAGAGAGAGAGAGAGAGAGAGAGAGAAAGAGCGAGAGCGAGAGAGATTCATATAGCCTCCCTCCTCTTCTGTTAATTGGGCAAAGCTGCTCAGCATCTTGACATTTAAAGCCTGTCAGCTCTGAGGATAAATGAACACCTTTTTCTCAGCGTCTGCATACACATTAACACGCATTTATTTCATTCTGTTGAATTTTGTAACTAGTCTGCATGTGACTTCTGCAACATTTTTGAAAGGCAATATTTCTTTCTCGCTTTCATTTTTCAGTTAGACAGATAAATTAATTGCAGGCTGAATCTTCTCTTATTCCACACCATGATGAACATTTATGATGTACGGTTTTATTACAGCAGGTAGCTTGAGTCATCTGATTTGACTGGACAAACAGCATTCAAAAACTTTCAACTAATTTAGGTTGTACTAGCAGTTACCTAATGTTTCCTAATGTTGATGGAATCATAATGTTGCTTGGTTATAGGAATGTTATGCAAACATTATGCAAACATTGTAACGTTCAACAACAATACAAAAAGTACATTATCTAAAACAGTCATCATCAACAAGTTTAGTGTGTCTTATATATATAGAAATGTCTGTGTTTTTTCTGTTTCTTCAGGAAGAGAGAGGAGGAGCGCAGGCGCGAAGCAGAGCAGCAGCTCTCATTGGCCGAAACAGAACAGAAGCAGCAGCTCTCATTGGCTGTAGTCAGAGTGGAAAAACTGTCATTGGATGTAACAGCGCAGAGTGTTGAAGTTAAAGATCCAGTGACGAGTAAAGGACACAAACACAGGAAAACCTCCAGTGCTCATAACAGCCAGTCACAGAGCAGGAGAGAAAAACAACACAGAACTGGTGGGTCTGTAGGACGAGCACAGTTAATTCTAAAACGAACATCTTACTGATTTGTCTATAATGTAACCTACTTATTGTCTCATAAACATAAAATTTCAACTGCCCTGTTTCACTGACCATTTCCTCTATTGCTTTTACAGAGCGCAGAATCAGAGAAGCCAAAACTTCAGAGTCCTCTCCTCCCTCAGTAACCTCTGACCTCACCATGCCCCCCCTGAGCTCAAAGAAGTGTTTAAGCACTGTAGGTGAAGCATGTGTGATGGACACGTGTGGTCCAGAGACATCATCTCATGTATCGATTGAATGTGGCTCCACATATGAGCGCAGATCACCTGCTGGGTCCAGTCGTCCAGGCAGTGCCAAACCAGTACACACAGGGGCTCGTGGACCACAAAGCCACATTGAGACCACCACAACCCCCAAAACACCCGTACCCACCAGACCCAGGACTACAGGGTCCCACTCACTCTCTGAACCTTCTCATACCATCTCAACAATCAGTTTAAAACAAGCAGCCCACACAACACCAGCAGATGGCCATTCTAGATCACCATCTAAGGGGAACAAGCCAACATCAGGACCTAAATCTGCAGGAACCCACAGATCCAACATCTCCAGCTCTGAAACGGTTTCTGCTACACGACAGAAAGAGCCTAGAAAAGAAAGAGAAGTGGAGAAAGTGATAGAAAAACATAAGGATAAAAAATCAAGGACCAAAGGGGAGAGACAGAGTGATAGAGAGGAGAAATGTCCAGGTGTGGAAAAAGAAAAAGAAATATTGAAAGCAAGAAGAAAACAAGTGGACAAGGAAAAGGAGAAGAGAAGAGAGAGCGTCAACGGTAAACATCAGGCAGCCAGCGTGATTCAGAGAGCATGGAGGAGGTACTGATGTCTCGTCGTATTGCTTCCAATACCTCTCTGCTTAACCAGCTTGAGAACAACAGACTGCCTATAGTAAAACTAGAGATGTACTCTAGAGATGCACACTATATAGAACATTTAACCCATAGTTATACTAATGTGTCTACATTTATTACATATTTTGATCTCTAATAGTGGTTCAGCTATCAGTAATAGTGCCTTCAGGTCTATTTTAACAAATTTTGCCATGTTTAAGTTGGTGCAGAAAATACACAGAAGTCAGCAAATTCCATCTGTGCCTGTTCATATGTTGCCCACATGTGCTTGTTTGAGATGTGGCATGGCTTTTTGCCCACCGGCACATCAACACCTCCATGGGGGAGGTCGCCCGAATAGGCCTTTTATTTATTTGTGTGTGTGCATGGAGGGTAATGGAGGCTAAAAGTTCATGAGTGCTCTTTTGTGTTTTCCTAATGGCTTTTTAAAAATAATGGGATACAGAGCCCTAATAACACACACACACACACACTTACCCATTGTTCAAAGAGTATTATTAATGTGTACTATGCACAGGTGTATGGTTTATGCACATGTTTGAAATTTTGTGCTTCTAAAGTATCTACAGATTTAAAGCCTCAGGAATGTGATACCTTGTTGCTGGATTCACAATTGTATATACGCTTGTATAAGAACAAACTGTTGTGTTTTCCATTAAGGTCTTGTATTCGGGGTCGTCTTCATAAGGTACTGGGTAGGACTGTGAAAGGGGTGGAGCCAACTGAAGTCCTCGCCCTGCTCATTCAACTCTTGTGGGAGTGGCCTATCTATCTTGACCGCACCCATTACAAGGCCGCTTCTGAAGTTCAGGCTCCTCCCACCAGGAGCACAGGAAAAAAGAGCTCCGTGCTGCAAAATATCTATGGTGAGTCCTTAAGTATTCTGGTTTTAAAACTTTCCACCAGTAGGATTAATTTAGCGAATATGTTGACATTGATCGTGTACATGATCAATTAATAAAGATGCAAAAATATTGCTGCTTACGCTGGATATTGCATTTTTAGTCCAATATCTGATGCCGAAAGTGCAACAAAGTGTATTAACATTTCAACAATTTCTGAGAATAAAAAGAGCAGCTGCCTGTACAAACCTCACAGTCATTATGCCAGTGTGTTGTGGGTGACTGCCAAGACAAAGCTATTCATTTCACAGGTGTTCATTCTGTATGGTTTTTAACATGTTGCTATGCAGTTGCTAGGGGGGGTTTGGGTGGTTTTCATACTGTCCCAAAGTCTCTGTGATGCTCTGGTCCCTGGATATGACATGATACCTCCTTCAATACTAAGTCTATAATATACATTTTCCCATTTTATATCACATGTATAACTGATATAAATATAGATATAGAGGACGGACAGACAGACAGTCAATCAGTCAGTGCAGGAGGATTTACGCACCAAAGTTTAAAAGTATAAGCAATAAAAAGAAACCCTTAAGATTATTAAAAAGGGGTGTGGCTTTTCCAAACAGGCACACAAGCTCACTCCTCCTTTCATATCAGTTGATGAGGAATTTCGACCCAGTTAACGCTCCTGACCTTCAGCAGACATGAACAGGTGATGATGGCTGGGCAGAGAAGATACACTCTCGTTCGCAAATGTCCACACACACACAGTGTACACACACAGATACCTCCCCGGTCCGCTCTGACAGTCACGGCACTTTGAAAAGTTCACTGCTGTCAGATGGAATGTCAAGCTGTCTCTTCTTGCCCCCCCCCCACTACCCCCCCCCCTTCCACCTCTTTAATGCAGCCAGATGGACGCATGCTTACACACACCTGCACGTTTGATATCAAACTGTCAATCCTTGTTGTTTTAACAGCTGGAGTATCATTTGTGACGTTAATGCTGAAATATCCATTTAAGTTTGACAAAAAATGTTGCATGTAACTACGTTTACGCAACAGTCACGTATTGCATTTGATTTCATGTAGGTGTAGCCCCGGCCAAAAGAGGGCAGTGTGTGCGGGCTGCCGCTCCCAGACCACAGAGCCAAAGCCAGTTACTGCTGGATCTGTCACTCAAAACAAACAGACAGTGTGAGTATACACACACACCAGGGTTTATGTTTGCTTTCCTTTGTGTTTTGCTATAGCTCAATAGGTAGAGCATGATGTTAGCGACATGAAAGTAATGGGTTTGACTCCCAGGAACCTAATATAAAATGTAAAGGCACTTTGTTACTTTGAATAAACAAATTGTGCAAAATGTTTAATTGTACATACGTTACAGAAATATAAAATGCAATGTGTGTTTTATTCTCAGTGAGAGCCGTCGAGTGTGTAAACCTCACAGATTCCTTGAGTCAAGCAAAGCAATTCTCCTATCATCTGCGTCCATCCAGCGTGGGCAATCAAAACAGAACCAAGAACCGAGACCTGGCCTCACCAAAATGAACCTGAACCAACAGCCAAAAAACAAGCACATGTTGTGCAGAAATTCTTTATTAAAAACTGACACCAAAGAGTTTGGATTCCTGCCGTAAATGGATCTTTTCCTGAAGAAGACTGTGTGATATGCCGATGCACTTAAAACTCACTTGAGTGAAGATAATGTGGGAGATCTTTATGGTATGTTGGAATTAAAGTGAGTAAATGATAGCTCAAGAGACAGAAATTGAGTTCCTCAGATCAGGTTTTAACATACTAAATCTGCAGTATCACCTCGACTACTGCAGAGGTTAGAGGTAAGACAACACACACTACAAGTATGTCAGATAACCTTTGATTCTGTCAACGACAGGTCATATATCTGTTGTAAAGGTGAGACATGCCTTTTGTAACAAGACCACCTGCATGGGTGACTACAGTGTTAAATACACAAACGTAAAACCACAGTTAAACATCACACATATTTTCAGTGTTTCTGCTATGTAATCATCACAGATCTATGCATTATATTCTCTTATATACTCTACATCCACCCGCATTTATTGAACGGGTTGGAATATTCATAATTTTATTATCCACTATTATAGCGATTTTACATCATTTTGGTGTATTATTTTAAAAATATTTTATCTTTGTGAAGATATTTCAGTTTATATGTTGGGAAAAGCTTTTTCTTGCCAGAGTTTCAGGTTATGCACAGACTTGTTTTAAAAGGGATGCTGGAAAATATCCGTTGTTTGGAAATAAATGGAAAGGCTATCATGAGGGAGAAATGTTATTGAAACTTTTCATATTTTTTAAAAGGAACCATTGAACAGACATCTATGTTCCCATTTTATAAATCTGAGATGTTTTTCTACACGTTTTTGTTACAATTTTCTTACAACTGATGTCTGTATGAACTGGTGCCTAAGTGCCAATAATTTTACAGTTTCTGTTTACCGGACCGAATCTTGGGCAACTTTGTGAATAACATAACAGGTCTGTACCAAAAATGTTTTTGTAATAAATCTGAAATAAAACAATGAAAGAGCCAACCAATCAGCCAACTTTATAACAAGGTTTATTGTCCTCATTTCATACAAAACAACTGTATTTAAAAAAACAAAAAGCAGCCGTTTACTGTAAATACTGTAATGGTCAGCAATTATGCATAAATGTCTCTCATGCCCATGTTGGTACGGTGACCAGAGAGCGTCACACGGTAGCAGTACAACAAGTCAGTCAGCCATTGCTCTCGTGTTTCCACTGTGTAAATGCTGTAAAAACAGGAACACGAAAACGAGACTGTGTCCTCAGTGTAATTTAAAGGGGTCATATAAAAAGTTCCTATCTATCTATTTTTGAGTGCATGTGCACAGCAATGGAAACAATATGTGTCATTTAAGACAGCAGCCATATAATTGTGTTGTGCAAAAAGAAATCTTTTTTTCTGTGTGTTTCTGTTGTTTATAAGTGTTACTCTAAGCAAACATTTGCGTGTTAATGCGTGTTAATGCGTGTTGGCGAGTGCACCTCTTGCGGGCGCTCTGCTCCAGCTGCAGCAGAAGATTAAACATGCTCAGGCAACAGTCAGACAGGAAGTGGAGAAGAGTGTCGCTGGGCAGGAAGTTCACATCCAGTAAGCAGGGAACACACCTTAGAACTACAACACAAACACACTCTGGCACCACCACCAGCACACACTACAAAGAGATGGAGCATCAACACAAGCAGAATGCCTCACTCCACTGCACACTCATATGACACATGCAAGCTGAATTAAGTCCCTTTCCAATTATGAGTGTGAATTTGAAGTGAATTGACCAATTGAATTGAAACTATAGGACATAGAATTTACTAAATTCAAATTAATTCAAAAATCGAACTAGAATTTAACCTTTTTAACCTATGCTTCATCAAAAATAAGATAATGTGAACACTTACCAGATTCTTAAAGATGGCATTCTGTATGACATCAAAACACTGTGCATGACAGTCTCCAGTCAGTGACACACCTCCTATAAAGACAGTACAGTCATGTCAGTCAAATATTCAGATTTTTTCTAAAATTGAAATTAGAAAAATTTGAGAAGATAAAAGTCTCTTCAAAAGGGACTCAAACAAAACCAAACTGATTCAAGGAACGTCAATCAGTTTCATCAGATAAGGGTCATTTTACCGAATAGAAGATGACAGGTGACAGTCAACAAAGAATATAAAGCTTTGAATTATACATCACAACATCTTAACATCTGACACACATGACTGAGGTCAGGCAAAAATCCCCAGACAAAAGAGAAATCTGCAGAGAACAAAGAATCCTATAGTAACACACAAACACACACACACACACACACACACACACACACAGTATGTTCCAGTTTGTCATAATGGAAGTTGACATTGTACAGATTAGCGATGCCCTGCCACTCTGAACTGATATTTTATGAGCACAAACAATAAATAAGCGTGTGAGTGAATGTGAGAAATCTAATAGTGCTAATAGCATTAGGGCAGATTAGTTTAAATTAAAGGCAGAGCGGAATGTCATTCAGAGCAGGTTATTATCAGACATTAATCAGACTAACAGTGTTAAGAACACATTACACATCCTTTAGATTAGAGAGGCCTGATTGGCAATAAACGAATGGACCCCAGCAGCCACACACACACAATCTTCAAGCCGTAATTTGACCTAATTGACAATCTGTATTTTTGGGAGTGAGAATCTCTGACAAAGAATTTTATTTAAGTGTAAATTTTATTAAAATTGTATAACAATTTATTTAAGGTTTTTAAGTTTATTTGATATTACAATGGGATTATCAGATGAATTTTATTTCTTTTTATGTTTTTAGCACATTAAGATGCTTGAGCAGAGGTGCTAAAAATGTGTTAATTATTATTATTAATAATAATAATTTCATTACTATTTACTACGTTTAGTATATTCCAAAACAAGTAAAGGCTTGGAAAAAGTTTATCCAATAATACTTTTTAAAATTAAAATTACTTAATAGTATTTTTGTAGGGTTGGGGGGGGTAATTCAAACTTGTGCTTAAAGTTTTATTATCTAACTGAAGTTTGTTTGATATTTTTGAAGTGCTTAATGTGAAGGGGTTTAAATATAATCTCTAATTAATCTTAAATTATTACATTTAAAGAAATTTGTTCTCTTCTCATTAAGAGCCATTATTCTGCATCAGCCTCACCTGCTGGCATCATCTCCGACATCACCTGTCATTACCGTTTCCACAGTGATGCCAGTCTGATTGACTCGGACACAAAAAATGAAAGTCCGGACAAAATTGCATTGAGGAATTAGCTTGTATTAGTTACTTGTGAGGGTGTAACAGAGGGAGGGGGGCACAGAGAGTCAGACCCTCGCCCGGGGGTGTGGTTTTGTTGGGTTGTAATTTCCGTGTAAAATGTCAGCTGGTGATGGTGTCCGCTGGCTGGCATTAGCATTTGCTTTAGCTGGGAGCGTTCTGATAACCAGCCCTTATTGAAATATGGAGACACCTACACCGGTGCGATGCGATAAACCTTCCACCTGCCTAACAGACTGGCTCTTTCCGGGGGGAAACTTAAATGTACTTGTGTGTGGAATATCAACCTGAGCGGCCCTGCGCCGTGTCGAGCGAACATCCCGGTGCTTGAAGTAACAGTGAAGTTATTACAGCTGCACACAGGTGATGATTTACATCTGATCAGTCGATTAGCTTACTAACGCTGCATTCTACGAGTGTTAAAACAATTACTCATTGCACCCTAACTTTAGATGATTCTGATTGGCTGTTATTTTGTTATTAAGTGCAGCATTTAGCTTTCAATGAGAGGAAAATTACTTGGCACATGTAAATTCTGCATTGATCCCTTATTAGACTTGCAATGTGAACGAAGCTGGCCGACAACAGACACCAGAGTAGTCAACAGCCAGTGATGAATTACTGACAGAAGCCAGACTAACTGACAGAGCAGATGAGAAATAAAAGGAACGCTCACTGGGGACAGTGAATGACAACAGGATTAGAGACCATCACCAGCGACTGACAATAGAATGACTGACATAACAAGTTGTGGAAAAACAGGCAGACAGGCAAGATAAGAAAGAGACAGAGAGAAACAGGGAGAGTCACCTCCACCACGTCCCAATGGTGCAAGAATTGCTTCAGGATTGTGGCAAACACACTGAGTGGAGAAAGAGTGGACGAAGGCAACAGACAGTCTTCATTTGTGTGCTGCAGGGCCTGCAATGTTTCGGAGGAGAAACTTGCCGCAAAGGATCATGGGAACAGTGCTTTATCAGTACCAAGGGCTTTGTCAGCAATCATATCATGGAATGCGACGTCTTCTGCACCTGTTAGCGTGGTGAAGAAGAAACTGAGGTAATCTACATCCCTCACTGGCACATCCTGTGAACTGCTGGACCAACCACTCAGAGGAGACCTGCGGGAGAAGCATTACTGTGCAGCGGGCCGGCACTGATCCGCTCTTGTGTTACAATCCTACACTGTACCTGTGTGTGTGTGTGTGTGTGTGTGTGTGTGTATGTGTGCGTTTAGTGAGAATGTCAGTCTAAAAATACTGGCCATCTGAGCTCCTCCATTTCCTTTGAAATCAACCTCCTGCCACACCAGCACACTAAACGATGAACCCTCACAGTGTTCAGTAAACGCTGGGCTTGTCCTCACAATATAACAGCACATTGTGATCTTGAGTGGTCCATTATAGTGTTTATTAAAACTCTTTATTCTGGTAGTGATCCACACTGAATCATAAAGTGAATCCAAAGTCAGTGTGAATAAGGAGCTGCTAGAACAAAAAGTCTAACAGATTTTACAAACCATTGCTTTTTATTTTAAATAATGTGGCACATTATACAATTCTGCCTGTTTGGTCAAAATATTTCTGTAATATTTTTATTTCTGTAATAATATTCTGTAATATTATCTAAAAGACCAAAAGCTTTTAGGCTCTTTTATTGTTTTCAGATACTACATACATTTTGGCAGGAACTTTTAAATCATTTGATGGGTCTGATAGAGTCTGATAAGAAGAGTTGTTTAGTGTTGACTCTGTGACTTATATTTTTTATAAGCAATACATTTTTTACAAAAGGTTTTCAGTGCTGTACACTCATTTAGCTGGTTTGTAACAGAATCACCCAGGGTTGTGAGTGCTGTTATGAAATGCAATGGATTCAAATGTGTGTGTGAATTCAAGGCTTCGGTGATCATTGATGGCAAGATATTGTTAGAACTGAGCGTTTCAGTCATGCTTTTCTGAGAAGGAAATCTGATAGAGCCAGTGTGTGTGTGTGTGTGTGTGTGTGTGTGTGTGTGTGTGAGTAACTGTGTAAATGCAGTCCCATGATTCTCAATTACAGATGTGGCTCAGTTTTGAGGCCAATGAATAAATAGATGATGATATTTCTGATACTGATATTTCACTTTTTTATATATAATTTCTCTTGTGATCATATAATATGTTCTTCACACCTTAATACATACAGGCTTATGTCCCATTAACCCATTAGTAAAATACACACACACTCTCACACAAACATATCCACCAACCAATCAGTTTAATATAGAGATTAATATAAAAAAGAGCTACAGTTTATGTCTTTCTGTGCCACACAGCCACACTCACGTCTACCCTAACAACACAAACACACTCACTAAACTATTAACCTTTCTTGTCTAAGTTTAGCAACACTTTCTAAAACTGATGGCCACTATTCAGTCTTGCTATGCTGATGTGATCAAAGCTACATTCTCCTGAAGGACAGAACGTTCAGTTCATGTTCTAAAGATTGGTTCTCCTAAAAGCATGTCACACAGGCCTGTTATGAACACAAGCGGTGTTAAGCAATGCTTTGCTTATCACAGCGGAATTCTGTCACTGATCCAGACTTTTTAAAATCAATCGGTGTTCATTCGCTTGCCATAGCATTTAGTTTTTCAGAATTATAGTGTGACTCCAAGAAGGGAGTCTGAAATCAAAACTCATAAGCAGGATGTAGCGACAAGACTATCCAGATTTGTCAGAAGAGTAATACTGCCCCCTGTAGGCCTCAGAGCGCAACAGCTCTAACCTCTCTCCAGTCTCTTCCTCTCTTTTCCCTCTGTTCTTCTCCTTATGAGCAAACAGAGAGCCCACAGGAAAAGCAGTGTATCAGAGACTCACTCGCAACATCACACAGGGACTGCGCTAATGTTACAATGTCACAGTGTGTTCTCAAACATCATTCCCATTAGGATTTAAGGGAAAAGCACAAATAAGAGTGGCTTTAGGCTAGTGACTAAAATGTGCAGTGGGAACACATTATGTCACAAAGATACACATGCAGATGTACTAGCACAAACCCTGAGGCCCTCAGCATGAGACGGAATTCACGAAGGAACATTATGTCAATTATCCATTATCTCATTTGCTTACTTAAAAACTCATTCGCTGAACAGAATTTCTGCAACCCTTTTGCAAAGTAATGTTTTATATTATAAGCAATTTGTATAATACAATCAAGAGCAAAGTAGTACAAGATTATTGTGTTTGACTTAAAGGGACAATTCACACAAAAAAAAGTGTGTTTACTCACCCTCAATTTGTTCCAAACCCATATTTGTTTGGAAACAAAATGCAATGAGTGAACGGTGACTCAGAAAGTTTTATAGGTTTGGAAAAGATTAACTAAATTACAACAATTCTCATTTTTGGGTAAACTATCTCTTTAAACCTTTTTATATTTATAATACAAATAATACTTTCATAATAAATAATAATACTTTCATCTTTATACAGAAACTGCAATTGTTGGATAAAACGTATCAGCTTCAGTGTATCTGCTGGTGGCTGATTCTTGTGCATGGCTGAAAGAAGACACAGGCTGATTGTCCAACATATTTTCTTTCAGTTTATGAAACTGGTTTAAATCAATACATTTTGTAAAAATCTAAACCTAGTTGACTATGTGTTTGTCTGATGCCTAGTTAACTATTGTGACCCATCTCCAGTGCAGAATAGTTTACACAAAACTAAAACCTCTCATATCGTTCCTAACATATACTATTACTTGTTTGTGATAGAATGTTATGTGAATGTTGATATGTGTTATATGCAATATAGACAATATAGAATGTTGTCATGTGTTATATGCAGTAATTTTGAAGAATCAATACAGATGTTATTTCATATTGACCATATAGACTACTAAGTCTCAAAAACTATATTCCAAGTTTTCAAGTCTCCCGTGTATAAAATATTCCTTAATATTATTGTAAACAACTCTTTATTCTGGTTGTGAGACTTCAAACGAAAAGGAAGTGCTCCCCCTAGCGACAGATGTATGTCACTGCTACAGCTCAATGGGGACTGCATGAATGTATGTCTTTATGCGTGTATGTGCGAAGGAATAAGCGCTGTCCTGTCAGTGATCACAGATAGACAGACATTATTAGCCGCTGACGCACACTGCTGATGTCACCGCAAACAAAGAGAGCGCTGTGCTCCTGAAACACAACACTACAGAGACGCCACCGGTCTAATGATCTCTTTTCCAGCCAGCCAGCCAGCCGAGCCCTTACACACGCACGGAGAAAGAAAGCACGCTATATAGTTGTTTGGGTATAAGTGTATATAATTACCATAAAGACTGCAGGCATGTTTCTGCAGACTGTTTAGAAGTTCCTTGTTGCCCCTGGCGGCGACTGACTGCACAGTCTCCAGAAGATGCGCCCGGAGCTGAGGATTGGATTCCTGCTGCCCAGCCGAACCAACTGCACAGGCAGTGATGCCATCCAGAGAGAGAGAGAGAGAGAGAGAGAGAGAGAGAGACAGACACAGAGAGAGAGAGAGAGTCTTGTCATTGATGTATGTTTTCCTAGCTCTCATCAAAGAACTTTAGAAAGAACTATTTCAGTTTAGATTCAGTCTAGAAAAAAGTGCCGTCTAAACAAACCTGGTTTCACGGGAAAATACTGCAGAAATTACATGGATTATTTAGTAACTTCCTGTGAGCCGACAGCAAGTCCCTGCTTCACATTACTGTTGTAATGGTTTAGCTGAGACAACAAATCCTGGGAAAGAGAGACGGGGAAATTACAGAAAAGTGAAATCTTTATAAAACACTAAATGGTTATTCAGATTCAGCAGATATGGCGCATTGGAAAGCGTCAGCCGCTATTTGCGCACCTCAATGCCAAGCTGCCTCTGTGTAGTTGGTCCTGCATCACTGTACTGTAGTTGCTCTCGTAGATGGAAAGCTTTTGATCTGAAGTTAACGTTTGTTGCATTGTCAGCTTTTGGCTTCTTTTTGCCAACCTTTAGCTTAACTTTCTGGAAATCATCTTGCCTTTTTCGCTTTATAGTCATTCTTCTTTTAAAAGAAAAATTATAACTGTAGCAATAACAAAACCAATAAGGATTTTAAGCACCATATGACTTAGGCTTAATTCTATTCTTTATATTTAAATTAAAATAATTTATAATCAATTTATGAACATAATTTGAACATGTTTATGAACATTTAAGAACATAAAGCATAATAAAAAATATATAAAAAAGAACATAAAGCGTAACTCTAAAAATACAGTTTATAGCAGATCTGTATAGTGTACGTGTATAATCTGATTCCTATAGAAATCGAATGCATTAGTGATATCATGGTTACTCTTTTCATCAACATGCATAAGTGTAGCTGTGCACAGTCTTAATGATTTGATCATCAGCAATTAAACCCATTGCAGGTAATTCATTCACACACTTTCGATTTCAAGGTTATATCCACAGATAACTACTCGTGCCTATGAGCCATTAGAGGTCCTTCAAACTTTGCTGTCGAGCAACCAAACCTGTTCAACAGATGCCTGGTTTAATTTCAGACAGAAACCATTTGCTTTCGCTTTCAAAATTTTCTCTCTAAATATCGGATAATTCAAACCCTTACAAATACACAATTGCTGTAGCATAAATATATTTTACATAATGAAATTTACATAAATATACATATAATATATAATACACGAAAATATTTCATGGCAGTCTTTGTCGGGAGATCATTAAAAGCCCCTTCAGAATAAAAGTCCTCTTTGTTTGTTGTGTTGTTTTTTTTAAAGGTTTGAATTAACTTTATTCATTTTAAATTGCTTAATAATCAACAAAATAAACTGTAGAACGGCAACGGTACTATACAAGCAATATTAATAAAATCGTGCATTAATTCATACATTAGTATAAATATAGGACTTTTACTTTAATATAAGAAGGAATTATTCTGAGTCTTTACTAACCTATTTCCGCTGTCTTCTTCATCGGCCTTTTGTCTCAAAACAAACGTTCGCAAAACGCAAGGTTGGTAAAATAACAGCTCACAAGTAAATATTTTAATAAAGTTTAAACAAGATTTGTAGCTTTATGGTCTGTGACTGCGGTTATGTTATAGTGAGTTACCGCAGCAACTGAGCTGCGCATTTATGTTGTTATGGCGCATGATCGTTTGAATGTTTTATTAGTTAATTTTCTCTTTAACTAAGTTTGATTGAGAAAACGTTAATAACACTTAAGAATGTGCTGGTTAAACGATTATTAACATCGGTTTAAAAAATAACACTTCGTCTGCTTATTCTCCACATATTCTATCTATTCTCACACTCTTGAATCTTCAGATGTTATTAATAACAGCAGTAATAGTAGAAATTGTATGTTTATTTGTAAATAAATGTTTAATTGTTCATTTCTCACAGAATGGATCCACGTTTAAATCCGAATAAGAAGGGCAGGGCTGGCGGAAAGGTATGTTATTTATGTTGGTATTATATAGGTATTTATTTATTTTGTATAATACCATATTTACCATAAACCTCAAGTGAAGTTTCCCATTAATGTTATATGCTTTCTATTAAATAGTCTTGAGTAGGTTTTTGCTTATTACGAATTGTAATAATTTACTATGCTTTTCAATTGTGTTAATGGGCATTAGATAACATTATTAACTGGTTTATTGCCTAGGTTATTACCTTTAAGAACTCTTATCTTTTGGAAGTACTTAAGTATATTAGTAGTGATTGCTCCAGACTTCAGATCAAATAATTTTGTCCATATTCCTGCTTGTCTCTGTGTCTGCATCGGAAAAGCTCTGTTATGCCATGGAGCAACAAACTTGTTTGTTATCTGCAAACTGGCTGTAAAGTGCTGATTGATGGTACTAAGATTTGAAGGCAAAAAATCTTCTATTCAAATCAGATGTCAGAAAATTAATTTCTTTGTGGCTGGGCTTTGCAAAAATAACCAAAATAGCATCTCATCTGTGACTATTGGAGAAAGTTACTGAACTTTGTACCAGGCCTCAGTAATACGAAAAGGCATATATATGCAAAAGACAGATATTTAAAAAGAAAGTAAATGTATGGAAAGTACCTTTACGTATCAGCCATGAGATCAAATATAAAAACCACTTTTGTACACATGTAACTGATATTTTAAAAAAAGTATAATGGTTGGAATTCACCACCAGTAAATTCTAAAAGATCGAGTGATATTGGTGGCGAAATGTTAGGGAAGGAGTAAATAGAAAAATGTATATGGCAAATCCCCATTGGTTAAAAAGATGATAAGAAAAACATATAAAATAAGAAGCTTAATCATTGTAAGATCAGATGAGCAGCTGGCGTCTCACTTTGTTGCTTGCAATAAAGAACATCTTCTGAGACCTGGAACTTCAGACTCTGAGAGCTTTCTTTGAGATCAACTTTTTCAATAGCCAAGGGACTGCAGACTGGCCACAACATGACCAACTGGTGTGGTGGCATGGTGTTGGAAAAATGCTGGAAGAATAAATTTACAGGCAGTGTATTTTTTCCCCCAGAAACCCTTTATACTGGTTGAAAGTCTTTTCACATCCAGTGGTCTAAATATGTATGCATATACATATACTCTTCTGTGGAAGTTGCAGGACCATAAAATGTTTGCCCAATCATTGCATCCAATCCGAATGCAATGATAGGATGTCCTACTTGCCTGTAAAACAATTATTTGATGTATTTGCCTTCCACCAAATGCTGCCTCTCATGGTGGTGCTTTGGCTGTGCTCGTTCATGTGTTTTGGAAGGGGCGTGGCTTTGGAGAGCACTCTGAAAGGAGGGTGGGATGTTATGCTATCAAAGCTAGCTTATTGCTAGCCTCTCAGAAATTGCCCAAAGCTGAATGGTTAAATATTTTAAGTTAAATGGTTCAGATAAACTGAATTGTAAAATTAAACTAAAATGATTATAGTTGTTACAGCTTTTTGTAACATTTGTAAAAGATCATTGTAGAATTACAATGCATTTACTACGTAGTAAGGATAATGTGACGTTATTGGTTGAAGTTCAGTGCTTACACACACAAAGCAAGCCTTATATGGGTAACTTTGTTATAGTAGCTCTTAAATTTATATTCTCAGTGATGTGCATGTTCATTGTCTTATCATTGACCTGAAACAACAGTGCTTTTTTATGTCCTCTTAAAGACTAATCAGCACTAATGTTTAGTCTAATAGTGAAACTGAAACTAAACCACACAACATATTACTTTTGTATCATACCATATCCTGTAAAACCTGATATAACCCCATTCTTGGGGATAGATGCAGTGTGATTGTTTCTCTAGTGTGAGACTGATCTCCTGTGACACTGTTTGGTGAGGAGACACTTCGATTGCTCAAGTGTCCAGCTGTCCACGTACGGCCACCCTCTGCTCTTGAAGTGGAGAGGGGAATGGGAGAATTTAGGAGGAGCAGGAGGGTGGAGTCTCCGCTTCACCTCCAATGTATCTCTAATTCCTCTTTATTTCTCTCCCCTACCAACGGTTTCATTTGTCGTCTACGACAGAAAAAGCAGCCGTCTCCAAATGGTGACATAGGTAAGTCCTGCCCTCAGATCCCAGTTCTGTCCCTTTGACCCTTAGCTCTGTGTGGCCCTGGTGATGTTACTTCCACGTGCCACCTCAGGGTTTTCAGAGCTTTGGAACTTTAATCCTGAACACAACACACAAGCACCGTTTTCATATTGGTGCTATTTAGCAATTTTTAGACCAATGCTTTGCACCGGTTTACCAATTTAAACAACAATATGCGGAACAACATCAGAAACGTCAACATCGCCAGCAGTGTTGGGGGCCGTTCACACATCGCGTCTGAAAACGTGTGCAAAACGTGAGATGCTTGCTCCTTTCCAAAGTTTTCGGAAGGTTGCACTGCCATGGCATCTGTTATTAGCCGCACTGTCTATGATAACGAGAAAGTTCCAGCACTTTTGCTGAGCTTTTATTTTTTACAGAAACTGATTGGTTGGTTCTTGTCACGTGACCTGCAATGTGCTTGCCGCATTCTGAAAAGTTGAGATTTCTTTAATTGTTACAGCATAGACACCTGGAAAAAGCGAGCGTGTTGCAGCGCATGAACGCTGCGACCGCATCGCTCTCTATTTGAACGTGCTTGCCGCATCTATATTTAAAATAACATACTTGAGCATGCAAAAGATGCGAAATGTGAACAGCCCCTCAGAAACTTCAGACCTCCACCTCTGTGCCCTTGACCTGTCTGCAGCACATGCTTTAATGTCAGGTCAAGATCAGCTGACAGAATGAGATCTTATACGCTTGGAGGTTAGCGTGTCATTGGTACTTTTGGTCCCTGAATGGCCACTTTTGGGTCATGTTAAGTGGCAAAAGTATTGTGGCATTATGCACAAGGCGTGCATCAAGTTGCCAAAGGAAAGCGTTTAAAATGCATACCTACATGATTTTTAGAAGTTGTTGAGATTTAGTGTGGCGATAGCACACTTAGTCTTGAACTCAATTTGAACGTTCCCCTGCTGCGTTGTGATTGGCTGAGGTCTGAAGCAGCAGACTCTTGCTGGATGCTGGCTTTGTTGTAAAGTCGTTGAGTTTTTATGTTGTTCAGTGTTTAAGCTTAAACCGTTGTGGCTCATTTGTTTGACCACAATTTTTCTTTTTAAAATGTGACTGCCTACATGTAGGCCTGTGAGTAACTGATGGCAGAGTGCTTTAAGCACACACTTTTTAGTTGTTTTTGAAGTTGCAGTAAGTAAACAGATTGTTTCAATAAACTCAGGCCCTAATGCCTTTAGTGCCTTCATGTCAGAACCTCATACATTAATACTTTGAATCTTATGACTTAGTTCACACAAGCTAAGTTAATTTAAAAGGTTTCATTTCCAAAAGGGCTGTATATGGGAAAAGGTCTAATTCTGCTTGTTACTTTGTCATTTATTTATTTGTTTAAACAGTCTACACTGCCAGAAATGGATCCATCCAGACCATACCCTCCCTGCAAAAACAACTGAAGTCTCTCACTGAAACAATTATTGGTGAGTGACAGTATACATTTTCCAAAGTTCCTCTTTGCCATATTGTAACGATGGAGGCAAAAAGCTTAGCATTTTATTGACATTGGCTGGTTTTACTGTATGGCTTTATGTAAAAACACATTTGTGACCCTGCCTGTGAAAACCCAGCTAGTCAAATAACTCTGCTAAAGTCATGTGTGTGTGTGTGTGTGTGTGTGTGTGTGTGTGTGTGTGTGTGTGTGTGTGTGTGTGTGTGTGTGTGTGTGTGTGTGTGTGTGTGTGTGTGTGTGTGTGTGTGTGTGTGTGTGTGTGTGTGTGTGTGTGTGTGTGTGTGTGTGTGTGTGTGTGTGTGTGTGTGTGTGTTTTGCATTCCTAGGTCTGCAGTATGTGTGGGAGTATCGAAGCCCATCCAAGTCAGTTCCTCCTCATTATCAGTGTAAACTGTGCAAGGTTCAGCGCCTGCAGAAAGAAATGCTTTCTCACATCATGGGCTGGAAGCACTGCTTCAGATACATGGTAAAATCTTAGCAGCCTTAACATTATATTCAGAGAATGAAACTGAGCCTTTTATCCCTGCATATGTGACCAAACTGCAGCAGTCATTTTCAGTTGTAGCGTCATGTACAAGAATGCATCTCTATCTTATGTGATTTGTTATTAACAAAAACATAATGTACCACAATTTGTTTCTACAAATGTTCATTTTGACAGTTTAATGTGAAAAACAGTCTTTGTGTCCATGCTTCTTATAATAATGCACATCCTTTCATTAAAGCCCCCTTCAATAAGAATGTTTGTCATAGCGATTTATTTTTCCCTGGAAACAGAAGCAATTCCATAAAGACAAAGTTCCTCATGAGGAGGAGGAAGCGATGAAAGATCCAATCATCAGGAAAGCCATCAAAGCTGCAGCTGCTGAAGTGGAACAGGCGGAGGGCAGAGGTCAAATTAAGGTGAAGGACAAACACTGAGTTTTGAGATTTTGCAGTGTTAGAAAACTGAGATGTCTTATCGTATGTTTCTGTCTGATGTTTTCAGGTGGTGCTTAGGGAACCTTGTGAGGTGCTTGGTTTTCAGTCAATGAGTAAGTCAGTTGTCTTCCTGTCCTACAACTGACACATGACTCTGCAGTTATAACAGCATAACCTCCAACCTCAGTCTAGCGGTCAACCAATATAGGTTTTCTCTGACTGATGCTGATACTGCTGAAATGAAACATTTATTTTAGGCAACACTCATACATTCAAAAGTTCTAACAGACCTTCTTATTTCTTCTTTGCTGGGCATGATTCCATTAACACACAGATCTAAGTCCAGTCTAATGCTCCACCAGACATTCATGTGCTCAAATTTGAATGATGATTTAAATTTGGAAAACATCAATTAACAAATAAGATGCATGTTATGTTATTTGCTAATGGTGTATATACTGGCATGGGTATATACTGATGTGAGTAATGAATAAATATCATCTGATTAATTAGAATGGCCAATATACCCGTCTGTCACCCACGTGGTCTGACGTAAACAGAAATGCTGGTATTCATGTTATACATTATCTCATGGTATTACTGATGTTGGAGACACACACTCTGTGTTACTTATCCAGTTGTTTGTCAATTATAGAATCTGCACAACCTAACCTGGGATTCCCAGGAAATCCGGGTATCCTTGGGCCTGCTCCTCGAGGGATGCGAGGTTAGTGCTTGTGTATCTGAATATTTGAATTTATTATCATAGGTTATGAAGTCTTTTTCAATGCTGATAGTATAACTGCTCTCACAAATGTAATTAGGACCATCATGGGCAATAGCTTAAGATTATGTAGAGAGAATAGCCTTCTTTTGACTTGCTGTATGCCACACGACTACACATTGAAAGTTAAACAGCTTAGCATTATTTGAATTTGTCCTGATTTGGAATTATTGCCATAATTGTAGTTTTTTGATTTTCAATTTTAGGTCCTAACCCAGATTCCATGTTCATGGGCCATGGCGGCAGGGCTAATGTCCCCATGAGGAGAGGCCCACCTGACATGGGGGGCTTCCCTAGCCCAGGTCACTTTGATAACAGCATGGTTGGCCCAGACAGAGGAATGATGGAACGAGACGGTATGCCACATTTTCCGGACGATATGCACATGGGCACAGACGACTTTGGAATCGGCCGGCATAATGAGGGAATGTTTGGACCTTTCCCTGATGATATGCCCATGGGCAACAGTGGAGAAAGAATGATGGGCCCAGGCGATGGCAGTAGCATCCCAGCAACCCTGCTCAGATATCTAGTACTGTTCACTTTTCGCATTTTAAAATGCATAATTTGTGCACATTGTCAACCGTTATTGAGGTATTAATCTTTTTTTATTATTATTAGGATGATTTTCGTATTGATAATGAGGACGATGCTCAGATTGTCCTGAAGGTCACACAGAAGCTCACAGATGTTCTCATGGAATATCGCCTGCGGAGTATTTCATCGGTAACCTCTCTGTGATTATTAACAAATCTTAAAATCAGTACACAAAAACAAGCAATTCTGAACACAAGGTTTGTTGAATCAGACGCAAAACATAATATAGTGAAATATTTTGAAGTCACAGATTTGTTGAGTGTAGTTTGGGTGATTGTAAAGGAAACCGTTTCAAAAGATCAGGAAATTAAATAATTAATGGTTGGATATAGTTTCAACCGGAGCTTAAGTGCTCTTCTGTATACTTCTCTGACACTGGATGGGGTAACTTATGTTTGGCACTTACTTTGCAAGGTACCATGATGTTTTTCTAGAGTGCTGAATGTTTTAAATGTTTTCAGGCGCCCAGTCTAAAACCGATGCCCTCAGACTTCCCATCCCCTCGTCCTTCATACAACTCTAATGACAGGTTCTCCAGTGGTATGCCAGGTAACCCAGTTGTAACATTTGTAATGCTTTCAAATAGTAGTCTTTCCATTTAACTTTTATATTCAGCATGTTGCAGTGTAAAAAATTATGTAAAATTAACTCTTTTTTTCCTTGACAGGTTCATCAAGATTCTACAACTGAGCATTTATCTGATGGAAGCTATCAAGACTTAGATATAACCTACTAGCTACTTGTGACATGGTGTTCTTTACTGTTTATGACCAAATATTTTTTCATGACTTTTTAAGCTGCTTTGAGTTTTACAATATTAAGGTACTCGTTTAAAATTTTGGTTTTCCTAATGAGCTCAAAGAACTTTGGATTTTTGTGTTGTAAATGCAACATGATTTTAAAAATCTGATTTAAAAAAAAATGAAATGAGTGCATTTATGTCTTATTTCTAAAAACTTTTGTCATAGCATGGGAAATAAACTGCTAGTCAAAAAGCAAAGTTCCTTTTGTATAATTGTGTAATTTTATTGTTCAACATATCTTGTTCAGTAGTTGGAGTGAATCCTACACACACACTTTAAGCTAATTAAAATCTTTGTTTACTTCAGTTTTGTTCATAGTCTTTATTTTTGGCTTTATAGATTTCTGTACAGGGCAAATGGTATTTTCACAAAAACAGGTGGTATCTGTGTTTAAATAAAGGTTTGTTACTTTAGACAGACTGGTTAAATCACACATTTTTAATAGATGTTCTTTTTCATTATCTGGTAGTTATAACTTAAACAAGCAACTTCACATTATAAATTGTAACAGCTTTAAATGTGCAAGCAAAAAAATGTGCTGTGCATTATACATTTTGAACCACTGAAATGAAATGAAGTGTTTAGTGTTGTGGAAATTTCTTCAATGAAAAACTCAAGGCAAACCCAATTTGTCTTTATAATATTTTATGACTTGCAAAGGAGATCATCTTAAAGGAAAAGTTGAAAGATCTCATAAGACATGCTTACATCAAGCTTATATCCAGTAAATGTGGGCTGTTATGTCATTAGTCCATGGTCCTCTAAACATGTATGTGCTTTTACAATCAGTCTTCTCTGTCCACATTAAGTTACCTTATATGGAACATTTTAATACATCATACATATTAAGGTTCATTTTATTCCCCACCCTCTATTCCTCAACATATTAGTGGTTGACAAAATAGTCACTTTATTCATCAAAAGCACACAGGCATGACAAGTTCTGTGTTTAAACACCAAGTTCAAACTTCTGACTGTTCTGTTTTGTCAGCGTTGTTCAGATTAGAATGTTTTCTATTGGCAATTGTAGGTCTAAACTTTTTTTCCTTTTTAAAAGGTAATCATGACATCATCCAGGCCCCAGCGAGGATCGAACTCGCGACCCCTGGTTTACAAGACCAGTGCTCTAACCACTGAGCTATAGAGCCAGACTAGTTGTGGCTGGTTTCCTTTTTACCTTATGAAGTCACACCTTAGTGCACTTTACGGGTGTGTCTAATATGTACCTGCAGCTTTAATAAACATCTGACCTTTAAAAGTTAGGCGGGAAGACAAAGGTAGTTTCTCATTCTGCATAACTCAAACAGTAGCTCGGTGAAGAGATCAAAGCTGTCCTTTATCAGGAATAAAGCTTAGCAATTTACCAATTAGCATTCAGGAGCTAATTGAGACAGTAACTTATGTGTTTAGCTCCTAAAGGATTTCATCATGGTTAACAAACTTTTCTGCAGTGCATCACATTTGTTTGGTTTAAAAAGTGTCATGTGCCAGTAACATACACTGTTCAGGCCCCAGCGAGGATTGAACTCACGACCCCTGGTTTACAAGACCAGTGCTCTAACCACTGAGCTATGGAGCCAGACATAAAATGTGTATTAACTACCCAGGGGGCGTGTCTACCTATTGTCTGGCTTTATTTCTTCCCCTATACTTCCCCTATACTGTATTTTATTCTTAACATGTTTACAGAGTAACCATGTTTGCTGAGTAAACCACCTTTAAAATCAGGCACCCTGTATTGTTAGCTACTCATAACCTCCCAATAATTATACACAGCAAAATCAAAAGTCCAGTGTAAGTGCTTCATACACCAAATCTGTTTAGTTCTCTTCTACAGTTTATCACATTGTCTTTGTTGCCACAAGAACATAAGAGCTGAAGTTTACTCATGACAATCAGCTAGCACTGCTTGGAACATGTGGCAAAATCACTGTTTTAATACTTATTGTTGCTTCTACTTACACTCACTGCTGTGCAAAGTCAATGTGCAAAGTCAAAAGTTATCTTAACAAGGAGTCAACTTCAATACTGAACAAGAAGTTTTGTAGACCACCTTTCACTGTACAATCTCATTGAATATTACTTAATAAACAGGTGTCTGTAATTTATATCAGTGTTTTAGAGTACAAACTTCTGATTGTTTATTTGACCATAGATGACCATAGTCTTTTGAAAATAGCCTTTTATTTTGAAATTGTATTTGCCTAACTGTGCTACAAGAGCCCCACCCCCATCATCCAGACATGCTTTGGAGTCCTTCCTCATTTGTTGCTTTGACTCCGTGAACAGGACATCTCTTAAAAGCAATTTGGTAAGTAAATAATCATATGTAATTTTCAATGTTATTAAATATTAATTTTAAATTGTTTATTTTTCTTTTTAACATTCTTTAACACAAAAAGCAAACTTAAGTTTCATTAGAGCTTGTAATTGGCATAAATTATTAAAAATCTAGGAAATGTCACAAAATTTAAAACAAAAACATTATAACATTATATTATTTATTCTGTCATTCACTTATTGTACAGAAATAATTCCAGAAATTGCTTTGGGTAAATATTTGTTGCCTTGTTCTTGCTGTGGACTTGTTGGTACCTTGTGTTAGACATGCCCAGAGTTTCGATTTCCACAGAAACCAGACAGCTTAGCTATGTAATGAAACATTAAACAAGAGTAATCTTCTTATAATTTTAACTTTATTTAAGATCTTTTATTTAAATTGTATCAGTGTTTTCAGCCCCATCTTACATTAAATCGTTGATACAAAATTTTATACATTTTATACACATCGTTTCTGCCTGTTACGTAACATGAAAGCTGTTCGAGTGCCCATAAAATACCGTGCACACTTTGTGTGGGATCACATTGCAGTTGCATTCCATGTTCCAAATGGACAGATTTTTAGGTTCGAAAGGGATAATTTAATTGAGAGTCTCAGACTTTGTGAGGGAGCACAGACAAAACTAGTATTAGAGCTATAGGCTGTTAGTTTGTCTCTTGTAACTGTAATGGCTCTGCTGTAGGACCCTTTAAAAATAAAGCTATTTTCTTTAGTTACTAAAGTAAAGACATCTAAAGACTGAAATGTAACTTCAGAGGAATTGAAATATAGGGTTAATTGAATTGAAATTGAAAAACCACTGTTACATTTCTGTAATTTTGATGTTTCACAGATGTTTTAATTTTCAGATATTTCCATCCCTTTTACTTTCATTTCAGGAGAAACATGAGGGGATTTTGACAGCATGCTTATTTTTGGTTAAACACATAATCTGAACTATCGCGTTTGCTATGCTTTCTTTCCTTTTATTGGTAGTGAGTTGAAGTTTGAAAAAAAAAACTGTATTTCCTTTTCTACCACAGAACACGTCATGGTAAATTAAATATTATTGTTTCGGATGCATGTATTACAATCTGACCCGTGTTGTGACAAAAAAATAAAACAACTCTCACTGCATAAGAGACTAAACTGAGTGTGTGACAAAGAAAGGAGGGTTTCCTCCACCTTTATATCTTTTTCCCATCCTTCAAGGCTATCCTTCTTAACTGCTGTGATTTTCCACACATGGACGTTTAGTTAGTAAACATCCTCATTTATCCACCTGGATTTAAAGGCTTGGTGACCTCCTGGGTCATAGTCAGGCGTCTTTGAGTCCAACCCATGCCCCATACTTTATTGCCTGTCACCCTTACATCTTATTCTTTACGTTCCTCAAACCGTATCTCGTTCTCTTACTGCTGACTGACAAATAAGTACAATACAAGTATCACCATATCAAATTGTTTCTTCCACACCTGATTTTTTATTTTAAAACGTTTACTTATGAATGTGCTTACTGGTGTTCATTTGTCCATTGAAGGATTTCTGTCTGTGTATCTCTTTGACATTATCCAGAGAAGAAAAACCCCACACTGCTATTTGTTTCAGCCTTTCTGTGTTGACCTGCTTGTATCAAGAATAGAATTGATACTTTTTCCAATATAAGGCAGCACAAAAATCAAAAGAAAAGTATGTGATGGGCAAATTGCTGCTTCTTGCTTTGATAAACAGCAGAAATGGGGCGTAGCTGCTTTTTGGTCAGTCCGCCCTGTTGGTCAATAACAGTCACACGGCCGTGAATAAAGTTAGTCTGCAACTCAATGTTTGATGGTGATAAATTGTCCTAGGTCGTTTTTTATCTATGTATGTTTAAAGTATGTATAGTTTTAAAGGATTGATTGTCGACTTTAAAAACTCAGTTATTTGATAAAACACATTGTTGGTTTCATATCGTTGGTTTCATATTCGTATTTTTGCGGGTTTCTATTTTAAACAGAAGACGGGGACGCAGAGAAAAGCAACTTTCGGTTTTGCGAGCTGCTGAGCTTCAAGAGCGGACAACAAGTTCCCTGAAAGTAAGTAAAATGCTAATTTTACGTTATATTTAATGTTTGCGAAATGTAATGTTTATGAACCCAATATGATTATATTGTGATTGTAATATATATGCGAGCGTTTAATCCGTTACACAATATGGCGGTAATTTTGAATCTCGTGGAGATGATGTAAATCGAAACTTATATCTTTCCAAGAAAATCTCTCAATATGAAAACAAGTTCCATGAAAGTAAGTAAAATGCTAATTTTACGTTATATTTAATGTTTGCGAAATGTAATGTTTATGAACGCAATATGATTATATTGTGATTGTAATTTATATGCGAGCGTTTAATCCGTTACACAATATGGCGGTAATTTTTAATCTCGTGGAGATGATGTAAATCGAAACTTATATCTTTTAAAGAAAATCTCCCAATATGAAACCCCACAGTGAATTTTCAATATAAATTCAGAGCATTAAAGTTGCAGTGCGTTACTTTTTTGGTTAAAAATAAAACAATATAATTTATTGAGCAAATACGCAAAAGACCAGTTTTAAAAAGCTAATACTCCCATTCATGACAGTTTAAAACAATGATTTATAGTTTGAGCTGTTAGGTCCGGTTTTGCGGGAAATATCAATAAAAAAGTAGGTATGATAATTTGCAAAGTTTGCGTTTAAAACAGAGGTGGCGAAAGACAAGAGGCCACTTCTCTTAAATTTCGATTTAAAAGGGTTAAAGCGCGTGGTGTTCATTTTTGTACATATTTATCACACATCAAAGTCCCCGTTTTCTGGATTGTTTGCATTGAACTGAATGTTTTTCTTCTTCTGTATAAGTAAATAACAGAATAAAGTCACAGATCAAATGCATACACTTTTGTGTCTCGTCTGACAGTTGAGTCAGACGAGTATACGGCACTAAGAAACCTATGATAAATGTGTCCCTCTGGTGGACAATGATGGAAATGGCATTTCCCCAACCTCAAGTTAAGCTGACCTGACAAAGAACGGTTCAGTGAAGGCAAGCTTGTGGTTTTCACGCCTTTTGAGAGAAATATAGCAGACCTTGCAGTTTCCCCATGTGTGCAGAGAATTATGCAAACAACCTTTATTTTGCTGCCAAGACACATTAAGTGATCAAAGGAATCAATAATATGTAAAAATGCCTAGGTACGCTTAGAGTAATAGCTTATACGTGTTGAAACTCAAAAGAAGTAAAAAGAATAAATAACAAGAGATTAACAAGCATGTAAAAGGCAGAAACTTTACTCATAGGACAAATAAAAAATCTCATTCTTTTTATTTGTTCTCTCGTAGAAAGAAGATGAAGCGTCTAAATTCCAGAAATGTTCAAGAGACGTACTTTGAAGGGGAGCATCTGAACTTGTTTGACCTAAAAAGGCAGAATATAGAGCATAGGTACTTGTTTAAGAATGACATTCCTGCTTATCCTGAATCTGTGGAATTCCATACACAGAAGGTCTCCCATGTCACTGGGACACATGGTCTTGAGGGTGTTTTTCACGATTCGGGGTTCAGAGCACATCACACATCCCGCTTCCTTTGGTGGGATTTATCAATCACATCTGATGACATAAGCTCAGCCGAGCAACATTTTCTGGCATCCTTGTTTCCTCGTGGCCGAATTCCCAACCAATCGCCCATCCTTGAATGGTTCACCACCTCAAAGGCCTTCCAGAAAGAATCTCCCTATGGAAACTTCCGCTTCACATTTTCCATCAAAGAGCTTCTCTTTCACTATAGTGCCCAGTTCTGTAATGGCTACAGTGCAGTTCTCCGTGTTTACGAGACTGTGTTGTACCGGAGAGAGATTCTTTATGTCATCGTAGTGCATCCTCGTGACATTCATCTTTATGACCAGTATCCTCGACTTCCTGATATTGGTGACGATGTGTGTGGGTACAATGATGGTACCCTATGGTGGCACTGTCAGGCCCCCTCTGAAACCTACAGGCATGAGTTTATTGTTAACAAGAGGACTTTAAGTGTTAATGAAAGCCATACAGAAGCATATTATGTGTGGGATCATGTGTGTGTAGCCTTTCACATGGAGCCAGGGTGGGTGCTACATGTGGATCGGAACACGTTGTTAAAAAGATTACGTGTATGTGAAGTGTCTCAACCCTGTCTGATAAAACCCCCGGGGTTTCCATTGAATATAGATGATGCTGAGAGATTTCTTGCTAGTTTTAGGGCCAGGATGCGCTAGTGGTTGAACCTCTGTTGTAGAACAATGTAAGTCCAGCTAATGATATAAGGGGTAGTGTCTTATTTTAAAAAAAAAACAAAAACAACGTTATGCTGTTGTTTTCAGTGGTACCTTTTTTTAATAGTATTGGATCATTAGTTTTATTGTTTGTTCTCATCTGTTCTCATCATTTTAATTTCTAATCCTAACCTAGCTAGTCACATTTTTACCAAAACCATATCTTGACATTGTGTCAGTATTATTACATTCACTGTCATTTTCTGTCATTTGGGTTTCTTTAAGTATTCTTTATTATGTTTAATGTATGCTACCATTTTTAACATAATTATCTTGCTTGTTTTTTATTATGTTACTTGAGATCACGTTGTTTTATTTCTAAACCAATAAATGTGTGACTGTAAGATGTTTTTGTCATTCCTTTTCCAACAGTTAAAAGTTAATCATTGCAGAGCTAAAATTTTATTTTAAGTACCAAATGTATTACACCCTCAGTGACTACACCACAGTAATTGTCAAGCTAGGTTTTGTTCTGCAGAAAAGCTAGATTCATGCTTCCCTACATATATTTTGTCCCAATGTCCACCATTTTTAATTTTTCATGTCTCTTGATAAATCATATTACTAGCAATATGTCTTTAATGGCACTCAGGTATGTCAGGGTTATGGACACGCCTTTAATTAATAATGGATGTCAAACAGTCCCAATGTTGTGCTTAATCATATTGTTTACTGAAGCAAAAACAACCCTCGCTGATCTAATAATTATTTATCTCAGATGATAAACTATAACCCTATACCTTTAAATTGAGCTTAAATTGTCCACTACATGTAATCTGCTAAACAGCCATTTGTAACACTTGTCTTACAAGTGCTTTCACTTTTACAACATACATGCTCTTTGTTTGGACAAGATTAAGCTCAACGTTTCCAGCTGAAAGCAGCAACGTCAACACCATATAAGGTCACATGGCTCATACAGATGATGTCATCACCCCAGTCCTGAGTGGAGAGTCCTTTCAGTCCTACACAAAGTGTAACAGAAAGTATATGAGGGAGGTGTGGTAGGAGAAAAGAGAGAGAAGATACATTTGCATAGAGAATGTTGTAGAAGTAAGTCTGTTTGTGTGATGATTAGGAACACGTTGAGGTTTATGGATTGAAAAGGACGAAACATTAGATTGTGCTAGTTTAGCTAGAAAACACAAGCAAGAGAGAGGCAGAAAAAACAGAAGGGTGGGGGAGAAGAGCTGTAACAGCTGCCGGGATCCGTGAGAGTGAGGGGAACTACGTACAAGCAGTCTTCATTTTGCCATGGGAAAGTCAGGTAAGTGCACACTTACAAATTCCTGTCTCCGTTTAGCATGTGTGATGCTGTCAGAAGAATACAGTATCTGTTTCTGCCATTTTCTGTTGCTGAATGATGTTTTATCAGCATAGGTTGAAAACATGCCAGCCTTATCAATATAAGTGTGTGTGTGTGTGTGTGTGTGTGTGTGAGAGAGAGTGAGTGAGTGAGTGTGTGTGTGTGCTGGGGATTGTTTGGTACTCAATACTTGCTTTGTTTGAGAGAAAAGCATTGTGTAATTAGAATGCAGTTGTCACATGCACAATTGTTTGGCAACATTTGTTCTGTTTAATGGTGATAGTGGAGCTAACATCGTTTGCAGTCAGTTCAGTACATTTTTAATAAACTGCTTTAAATAGAACTTAAAATCATACACGCATGAACAGACTTTTCATAGGTTATGAAGGAGTAGCTGGGCCAGTGTTTATGCTTATTAGATAAATTTGTGACATTGACCAGGTTAACACCCTTGTACCAAAGATCAGATTTCCTTGCTTTCATTGAAGCACATAAGATGCTCATTGGAACGTGTTGATATGATATTGAAAATGTAGATAATCTGGTTTATAATCACCAAAAGAGTCATGGCAGCTCAAATGCATGCTGTAAATGGCCATATATTACAATAATGTGAATCTTATTTCTCAAATCAAAACTTTTGGACCCTACTGTATGTACTGTAATGTACGTAGATGATACCAGCACCAGCTCTGTAGTTAATCATAGTTATTTCTCCCCACAGTCAAACTACAGTATACAGTATATATTTATCTGTTCCATTCCTAGCAGGGAGCTCTAGCCTGCACATCTGTTGTGTTCGATTCTAGTAAAGACTAACAAAAGTGGCACTGCTGTTCAACCACTTGCTATTGATTTCTTGTTCACCCTTCAGCCTCCAGGCTTTTTTGTGAGGATGTGCTAAGTACCCATAATGAATACAGAAGAAAGCACCAAGCCCCGCCTTTAAAACTCTGCAATAAACTGAGCCGAGAAGCAACGCGGTGAGATCCGTTTAGATTCTCCCTGTCTGTTATTTCTGCTCTTAAAACCGTTTATTTCCTGCCTTCTAAATCTATTCTATTACTTTGGCCTTCACATCACTTCTCCATAGTTAAATGCTAATGATGTCCACGTATATACATATGTCTTGTAGATATGCTGAGAGTCTGGCTAGCACCAGGATTCTGAAGCACAGCGTTGAATCCAGTAGAGGAAACTGTGGGGAAAATTTAGCTTGGGCATCTTACGATCAAACAGGTAGGAAAACCTGTTCTCCTCTTTCTTTTGACTCTTGGTTAACATTGATCCTCCTGTAAGCAGGAGCTTTTTTCCCAACAGCTGGGTCTCATTATGAATCGACTACCTCCATGTTCAGTCTAAAGCTGATTACTAAGTCTAATGGAATGTCTGGCCGGTCCAAAGTGATTTGTAAAGTGTCTCTAAATGTATAGCAGGTCATATAAAGTTTATGTTTTTTTTTATGGAAAATGTTGGTTGTTCTTTGGAATCTCCTGCTTAAATGATTACAGTTACAACCAGTTTGCACAAATGTTTTCTACATTTAATCTACATTTAACAGCAAATTTGAATCCGTTCTAAACGTCATATGGTTTTTTGGTCTGCCTCATTTACATGAGAATCTTTGTGTGTGTGTCTGTGTACATGTGCTGACAGGTAAAGATGTGTCTGATCGCTGGTATAATGAGGTAAACCAGTATAACTTTAACAGGCCAGGATTCTCCTCTGCAACTGGTAAGAATGTTAACAGAAACTCAATGTACTATAAACACATCCAACATATTACAATGTAAAAAGATCATAATACTTATTTCTATCTATCAGAAATATCTTATTTCTGCTTCATATCTCATATCTGCAGACTAAATGTTTTCCCACACAGTGTATTGCAGATGAAGGACATTTCTAAGTATTTTTATTTGATTGTTTTATGTATTTTTTCATCTAGAATGCTTTAAGTTATGAACTATGATTCATCCTATTAGAATTAGGTTTTCCGAAGGCCGCCCCGGCACAGGAAATTCCCTATAAAATTCCAGTGTGAGAAATCTCTTCCACCACTGTCTCACAGCTGTTATCTCACACCCTCTGCTGTATTAGGCTCTCCTTGCTGTCATATCTACTGATAATACCACTGACCACCTCAAGAGGGCAAAACACATTTGATAGAGCTAACTTTGCACCAACTTACCCAACATTTTTCCAGTGTCTATGTAAATTGTGATTTACCTTGTAAACCTGCGCCTATCTCTAAACCTGAAAAATGAGGATGAGAATCTTCTATAAAAACAGAAATCCTTCACGAATACTTTTCCACAATCATGTTCTTGCGGGTTGTAAATATTTAACTCTGAACAGTTTATGCAAGTTAAACACACATAAACACTTTGTGACAACTGTGGACATTCTAATTCTTGCTAAATACACACAGCGTAATGTAAGAATCCTCTTTCTGTTCCAGGTCATTTTACCGCAATGGTGTGGAAAAGCTCAAAGAAACTAGGTGTGGGTAAAGCGGTGGCAACAGATGGCTCTACCTTCGTAGTGGCGCGCTATTTCCCTGCTGGCAACATCACCAATCAAGGCCACTTCCAAGCTAATGTCCTGCCCCCTAAAAGCTGATCCAAATATAGCTGGACACAATGAGCAGATCCTTAAAATGGAGATAACTTTACCTGGAAGACAAAACACTACCCAACACAGTGACTGCAGAGTGCAGGCTATGATTGGCTTACATCCACAGGCTGTACTTCGATGAAGAGCTTAACTTTTTAACATTTAAAGGCTTTTATTAACTTGAATATGAAAAAAGCTAATGCTAAACCCAATGCTAATTCCACCATATTTTCCAAATTAAGTCCAAATAACAAACTTGGTAGTATTGGTTACTGTAATTTCTGTGCATGTCTTATGGTTTCAGTGTGACTTGTGAGGGGAAAACGTGGATGATAACAGTATTAAAAAATCATTATTACTTGGATTGATCATTTCACAAGGCGAAGTATGAATTTTTTATGGTTCTTTTTGTGCTTATGTATTTGTATATTGATATGAATTAAAGTCCCAGTATTCCAAAATTCAAAATTGTCTACCAGATCATGTTTAATTTTTACTTAAATTGACTAAACTCTGTGAACTTACTTTGGTGACCAAAATCACCCACACAAAAGTAGACAGTCTCCATATAAAAACACGATTCTATTATTTTTAATGTATATTTCAATATTTACAGCACACACTGGTGTGTGTAGTTTTGCTTTTAGTATATATAATCAAGGGAAAATTCTTTAAAAAAAATTAAGTCAGATTCAAAGAAACAATGTTGAGGACATCAGCTTTTATTTCTACAATCCTTTGCTCCACCAACTGAGCTATTGCGGCAATATTAAAAGTAACTTCAAAATATATGATGATTGGATAGAATGCCATTCTGTCTATAAGGTGCATGGATGAGACTTGTTGAGATAATGTTGGGAAACAAGCAGCTCTGGTTGTAACAGATTTATTTCAGCAAGAGTTTGGGTGGTGCAACATAGCAGCATTACTAAGGGAGAAAAATATAGGCAAAGGGGGACAAGATCTGACATATCCTCTCCTACATGGTCAGTTCCTGATAAAAGACATAAGAAAAATATTAGCATAGCATGTTAGCAATCAAGAATGTTTTACAAGGTAAGACCAATAAATAGTTAATATAACAGATCTCTCACCATGATAGCGTTGACGATGTCGTTCTTATTGTGACGCAGCGCACGGACAGCTTTAGCTCGAGACACGTTAGCTTGTGCCATTACCAGTTCAATATCTCTCTGCTCCAGCCCGCCCTCATCCACCTTACCAACAGAGAAAAAGAATCAGGTTAAGCCTAATTCATTCAATCAATTGTATTTCTTAAGGTGATGGTTTGTACCTCTTCTTCTTCCTCACTCTCTTCCTTTATGGTCAGGCTTGGTGTGACATCTGATGGCAGAGGGGAGGGGTCGAGGGGAACCTTAAATTTCTCTGCTGCTGCCTTGTGTACCTGCTGTGACAGGTCTTCAATCTATCAAAGTAAGAGTGATAGACAGAAAACGCTCAGATTAATGAATACTAATAAACTAATTGCATACGTTTACTGAAAAATATTTTCTTAAAGCTGCAATTCGTAATTTTTCTGAGGTAAAAAATGAACAAAAATAAGTTATTGAGAAAGTACATGACACAAAAACACACAAGTGTTCAACATGATCTCCTTATTATACTCTAATTCCCCACTTCATTATTTATAATAATGATTTATAATTTGAGCTGTTGATTTGCAGCTCCAATTTCCTGGGAAATGTCAGTTTGACTTAATTTGTCTTCAACACTTTTCAAGTAATGAAAAGTACATGAAGTAACCTTTAATTTTATGTTTCAAACAGAGACGTTGATAGAGAAGCGAAAGTTATGGATTTAATGAGCATTTCTTGTTTTAAGTATAAGTCTAACAAGCAGAAATGAGTAGAAAGCCTCTGTAGGAGAATCTTTTACTGACTGCCTTACATTAGAGACAGTCTTTAATGTGAATAGCAAACAACACCAACCTTGGCTTCTCCAAAGACTATATAAATATCTGATGCGGGACTTTTGAACACATCTGGACGGGTAATAACAAAAAGAATGTTCTTTGATTTCCGAATAGTGATGCGTGTCACTCCATGGATCTGTTTTAGCCCAAGCTTTGACATCGCCTGTGATGAAAACAACCAAAAGGACATACAAGAGAGTAGGTCAGAGAATATATGCAGGGTACAGTATTTGATTTATATAGTACGTAGCTACAACAGTCCAACCTTTCGTGCTTTTTTCTCACTTCTGCTCTGCTTAGCTCTGCTCACCGATTCATCAGCGGGAGAATGTGGCAACTGGGAAATAAACAAATGAAGATGAGAAGAACACAAGAGAGAGCATGCCAGTGCTTAAACAGTTTGTACAGTACACAATGGTTTACAATAATATTTGCATTTGTATTTCTTATGTCTCTTGTTTGCACTCATTTGCCTACCTGTGGGTTTGAGGGTCTCAGCATAGTTCCACTGGGTTCCTCTAGCTCAGGCACTGAACCATCACTATCTGTCTCATTACCTGAACCTACTGAAGGACAGAGAATGTTAAACAGAAATATAAACCAACAAGATCTCAGTATAGTTGCAAATGCATGATTGCAGAAATTTAACAAGTTTAAGATCTGTGTAATGTTAACACAAACAGCAGAGAAATGAAACTGCTTTGCTGGAGGCCATAAATAAGATACTTATAAAAAGATGCTGGTGCCCTATGGCAAAAACAGATGATGCACATACTGTTGTTTTTGAAGGAGAGATCCATGTCATCTGGGCCTTTTGATCTGTAGTTAATTGGACACACATCTTGTTCAATACTCTGTCGCTCTGCTGGCAGAGTTGGACTGAAGTCTGGTCTTGGACTAATGCAGGGTAGAATCTCCCTTTCATCTGACTGATTCAGTGTTCTCTGGGCACTAGTACTGTCCCTTTGCCCCGTGGATGTTGTGGGCTGGGACTGTTCTGTTCTGTGTCCTTTACAAACTGCTTAAGATAAACACAAAACTTAATGTGAACTCTTTCTGGTTATTGAATACACATTTCTCGAAACATTGGCTAACGTTCTCCTAAAATTATAGAAGTTCTTGAACTTAACGTTAGTAGAATATTATTGCAACATTTTATTTATTTATATTTATATATTTTATTCTTAAGTTGTTAGTGGAGCATTTTAATAACATTAGAGAATTAAAAAAATGTTTGAGAAAAATATAACCAAGCAATAATGTTAACACAACGCCTACAAAACAAACTGAACATTCCTATATTCCTAATAACATTTTAAACAATTTTCTTACTAAATGGAAACATTTTTACAACCTAATATCAGCTGGTTAAACATTATCAAACAAATAAAAATTTACCTAGAAGGTCCTCATTTCTGCATGGCTTGGCATGGTTTGTTCTGTCACCCTCATGATGGTATGTGTCTTGAATAGGAAGCAAAGTTGGTGGTTGTTCCTCTGAATGTGATGCTGAGAATTCCATCCTGCTAATTCTGGTGGACTGAGGTGAACCATGAGAGTCAGGCTGGATGGGTTTATCTGGAGCTTGTTGACTGTGTGAGAAAACAGCAGATGTTTGAGGGGTGTCATTTATGGGCTGTGACTCCTGTATGGGGGTAGAAAGGTCCTCCTCCTGGACATCTGAGGATGAACACCTTGGGGAGACACAGCCTTGTTCTGGGGCCTCCACCCTGAGTGATAGATAATTCTCTACATGATTGTCATTGATGTCTCTTGTGCTTTCTCCCAAATCATCTGTACTCGAAGAACTGCTTGAAGGTTTTCTTTGAAGCTCAGACCTTGTGATTTCTGTTGTTTCTGTTGCAAGCACAGACTGTGTATTAAGAGACTCTTTTGAATTAATAAAGTCAGAATCAGAAAGGTGAAACTTTGATTGTTTGTGGGTTTGAATAGATTTATTTTTTTCTGCTATAAACACATCCTCTTTTTGGGTTTCAGCAAATATACCAGAGTTTGATGTCTGATTAGCAGTAGTCTCCAATTCCCTCTTTTTGCACTGAACCTCTTCTTTATCCTTTGAGCCTGAATCTACTGTAGTGTTTTCAAGGGCATGAGTTACCTTTGGTTTGGTGCCATGACCTGAATTATCATTTTGCACAACTGTTTTTGGTGTTGTCTCATAGCTCTCACTTACAGCATCAGAAAGAGCTAAATTAGGTGAACTTTGATCAAGAGTTTTGCTGCTCTCCATAAAGGAAACATTCTCTGTTATATTCTCTTCTATCGTTTGACATGTTTTTATTCCTTTGTCTTCTTCTTTATGTAAGATAAATTTACCTCTATCCTGATCCTGAGAGTCAGCTGCAGTTTCTTGCTCATGGACTTGTTTGATATTTGTTTTTCCTTTATTATTTAGCTTTTCATTTTTTATTTTTGCCTCTAACTGGTTTACATTTTCTCCTACAGGTTTATTAGAGGCCCTGTCATTGGAATTTAATGTTGTCTCTTTATGTGTGATTGTAGTTTCAGAGGAGCCAGCAATCTTTGATTTGGTTGATTTCTTTGTTAGGGAGAATGTGCCAAATGATCCTCCTTTTAAGTCAAATGTGGGCTTTTTTTCAGAGACAGAGTCTCTAGACAAAGTCTCTACAGAGTCTCTGTTTGCTATGTTAATATGCTGAATGTTTGCATGATATTGATCTGAAACAGGACCAAGATTTTCTGATTGGTTTAAAATGACTGTTTTGGTAACTGGTGTGGCAGATCCAGAAAGATCAGTTTGTTCTTGAGAAATGTTTGTAGATGTTGATAGTGGTACTTTGTCAGATACTTGAGAAGATTGCAGATCCTGGGGCATTTGCTTAGAAGATCTTAGATCACTTTCTTCCCTGAATATGTCTAAAGACAAATCCTCTGGAATGTTGAATTCTGTGTTTAGAGTCTGATCTTTTACATCCTTTCCATTATCTGAAAGCATATTCAATGTGAGTTTGGATGAAGAACTTACAATCATGGTTGTGCACATTTTGTCTGGATCATTCCATGATGTCTCCAGACCTTTTTCACAGCTGCGATGTATAAGTGGATTACTCTCAGGATTTTGAAGGTTATTTGCATCATCCTCACCACCTCCTGCTTCTGAAAGATCCTGGATCGATCTCCAACTGGCAATGTTTGACTCAACAACACCAGCTTCAATATCTGCCATTTTCTCTTGAAGGTCACAATAGTTATTGTTGTCCTCATCATCACCCATGATGTCTTCACTAGCAGCAATGTTATGAGCTACAGACACACCCTTACTATGCACTGATCTGGCTATCTCACACATGAGCAGATTTTCAGCCTCAAAGTCACAGCATTCACCCAAAGACAAGGGATCTCTTGGTGTCCAACTCTCAGAGTACAGTTCATTTTCTGTCATGTTGGTTTCAGAGTTCTCCTTCTTTGGTGAAATCACAAGTCTGCTGTACGTGAAACAGGACATATTTTGGGAGCCATGGATTATATCCTCATTGCCAGGCTGATTCTCTGTCAGATTATCTTGATTTATGGAACGTTCAAATGGTAAAACATCTGCTGAAGTTAAATTATCTGGCACGTCAGACAGTTCAGGATAGGCACAGACTGGAATATTTGTGGGGCTGCATTCATCAAGGTATGTTAATTGGGGAACACCCTTATTTAGGTCATTGGTTGCTGTTTCAGCCAGCTGTAGCGAAGTGTCCTTCAACTCCATGGTATTTCCATTTTTCTGATCTAGTTCTTGCTTACCTTCTACATTAGTTTCATAGCACTTATCAGCACCTGTGTTACCATCAATTTGACTGTGTTGTTCTGTTGCTTTGTCTTGGTCAGCTGATGATGTTGGATCATCTGTGGTGTTCTGCTGTCTTCTCTCTTCAGTGACTTTTGATGCATCTTCATTCTGTTTGCTTTTCTCATCTACTGTTTTGGTTTTTGCTGTTAATTCCTCTGAAAACTCACCCTTCTGTGATTCTGTTTCTGAAATTTGTGATGTGATTATGCTTTCAGCACAGTCTGGTAAATTTTCCTGCAATTCTGCATTTGGAGGATCAGATAATTCAGAAGATATCTCCATTTCACTCTCACTGCCAGAGGATTCTGGTTTTGCATGGCTTACTGACTGTACTGCTTCATCTGGCCCAGGAAACTGTTGTGCAAGCTCAGCATGCCTCTCTGTGCTATACAGATGATCATCTTCTTCCCCATTGTATGACGTGGAATCAATTGACTCTTCTGTGTCATCTTGATAAGCAAAAGATTCATCTACTCCCTCATTTATTGAGTTTTCTGAAAGTGAATTAAGGAACGATGCTGAGGTATCATCTTCATTTGGGTCTTCCACACCTCTTTCACCCCTCCAGGCTGCCACTTGCTGTTGTGCACCATTGTCTTTTCCCACATCTTCATCATCACCATCATCTTCATCCTCTTCATCATCATACTCATCTACATCTGCTTCCTCCTCTCCAGCAGCATATGCATCCACATCATTCCCCTGGTCATCATCTGTAGGGAACAGGATTATCTCCATGGAATCTGCCTGGAATATCAGGCTTCCATGGAAAGGCAACATAGATGCAGGAATCATTGCATCACCCACAAGTTCATCCTCCCTAGAATAACCATGAAACAGAGGAGCAGAGGATCCTATCTCAAGGTATAAACTGTTACTGTCTATGTCTGAAGTATCTGAGGAGTGAGTGACAGGTATTGTTCTATCTGTGTCAGGATCAGTAGGAGCAGTTACCAAGCTCTCATTGAGGAGGGGAGCTGTTGCATTATCCTCTGGTGTCAGGCCTGCAAGTGGATCTGACACACAGGCATTGAAATCTGTTTGCAGACTTTGAGTTGCATCATTAAAAGCTTGGGGTACATCAGGGGATTTCTGAATCTCAGTTGACATCCTTGCCTCCTCATGGCCGTCTGTGTTTCTGCTGCTATTGTTCTCACGTGTCAGAACATGTTCTGCCACCCAATGAGGCTTGCAGGTGTCCCTTGTAAGCATATCCACTTCACAGGCCACATCTTCTAACAACTCTGGTATATTAGGTTTACACAGGCAAGTATCTCTGTCAGTCCCAGTTCGCTCATCTCCAAGTTCATCACCAATTTCAGACAGGGACCCAACGTAGCATGCAGGAGCCTCTTGTAACTCTGCCTCTGCTGTTAGATTTGGGGAGCAGGAGTGGGAGGTGCTGGAAGTGTAAGAGGTCCAGCTGCCACCCTCAGCTGTGATGTAAGAGCCAGAGGGAGAGGTAGGAGGGGAGCACAGGTCGGATTCATCAGTTGGGGAACCAGGACTTTGACTTGGGCTGCCTGGGCGCCATTGTTGTTTGAGATGTGAGCAGTAAGCCATCTTAATGGGAGTGGAAGGGGCTGTATAGTAACGATCAGGATCAAGTCCTGGAAGGACACCAATGCGTTGTGGGTCAACAACATAGGGAGGTTCAGAAAATGACAAGGAAGGCACTTCACCCTGAGATAAAGACAGAGGCTCTCCCTCATTGTCTGAGAAAGGCGTATTGTTGTTGATCAATTTTACATCTTTCACTGTGGGCTCTAGGACTGGACACTCGAGTAGCTGGCCTATGATTTTTTCATGTTCTGAAGTCTTATCCTTATCTGCAATGGGGCTCATGTGACCAGTATCAAGTTTTGCTTCCTCATTTAGCCCCAATTGACCTTTATTGGAAGGTTCTGAGGTCTTGTGTCCTGGTGGTGTTCCACCCTGAGTTTCCATGTTTCTCAGTAGAGCCTCTTGCCCCATTACCACCCTTGTGTCCATGGTCTCTGGTTCTTGGCAGTCACTTTCTATTTCTGCTCCAGTTAGGACTTTAATTCTTTCCATTTTCACAGGACCTCGTCTGCAGCCTGCTCTACCAAACCGTCCTGTTGGACGGCTGATAGTTCCAGACCGCCCTTCTAATTCAAAGCTTGCACCTTCAGGCTGTGGACGAGGAGACGTGGCTGGTTTGGCCATCACTAGGCGGGGACCAAATGGAGTACATAGTGGAGAGAGTTTGGGAGGGCTGCTGGGAGAGGGGCTGGAAGCGCTGTCAGTTGGAGTTGAGGCTGAAGAGCTGGATGTTTGACCAGATAGATCTAAAAGGTTAGGAGAAATATTACATTTAGTAATTGGCACTTGATGGTTGCTTATATGAGGTGGTCTGCATATATTCATTAATCATTGTCAAAAGTTATGAGTTTTAAACAAGTTTGAAAATCAACAGACACTATCAAATATATCTGATAACCCAAACTTTATGATTATACAGTTTATCATATAAATAATAAACTTTTTAAAAAAAGAAACAGAATCTTTTTTAACCGTCTATGTTGCTCATGTCCAAACATGAATCTTCTCTTAGTAGTGTCGCTTAAATGTCAATGTATGAAATATTCAATACTGTACTTCAATACAACCTGCAAAAGGTCATCTGAATGCAGTTAGATAACGCATTTAAAAGTGAATTGTATACAATAGCTACAACTCAAGCAATGTGTCACCATTCAATATTAGATATGATACACAACCATATTGCTATCAGTGCTAATCTACATTAGCTTGTCCAAAGCCATGGCAATCAAGTATTATATTAAATCAATATTGTCACTGAACTTGTATTTAGGAGAGCGAGAACAGAAACAGAAAGGGGGTGAAAGCAGGGGGTATGTTGAGGCCTGACTTGTCAGCCCCGTGGGGAGCATTTAAATGTCCACAGAGTAATTGAATGTCTTTGGAAAACAAGCCTTTTTTGCCTGCATGGCAAACTCACAGTGACGGCATGGATTTTAAAGGGAGCACAATAAGCAGCAATGTCAGCAGAAATTCGTTTTTCCCTCTGGTTTTCTAACACCTCTGCATGCACGCACACTATGAACCAATTCCATTCAAAAGTATCACTTCTTTGAAGGTCAAAGCACTTGAACTGTATTTCAATGCCTGTTTGTGAGAGTTCCATCTGAAGTGTACTTTAAAGGGAACAGGGTATTACTATCTCAAAGGTGTTTGATTGGAACACCCTACCGCCTACGCAAACATCATGTCTATTTCAATTGGGCTGCTACCTTTACAATGTATGGCAGACTGCTACTGAGTGCCCATCACATTTAAAAAATGACCCTCTGTGAGAAGATTTTGAAAAGAAAAGATTGTGAAAAGATTCAGTTGCTCACTTTCACAGATATAATTGATATTTATGTACACAACAGATGGAAAAAGTATTTACAGAAACTGCCCAAGTGTATTTATAAGTATGTCTTAGAAAAATAGTGTTTGTTTTCGCAAAAGTCAGAGATATTTTTCAGAACTGTAAGTATTGTGTGAGTTAATGATGTTTGCTGCCAGTAAACTCTCTGAGCTGCTGTGTCATGTAAATCATGCATTGAGATGCTATTTGTACCATAACGTTTTTGTCAGGCAATGACAATCATGTAGCTCATTATGCACAGCAGATGCATGACATCAGTGTGTCTGTGTGTGTGTATTTTTCTATCATGAATAATGCAGCGTATTTACTGTCAGCTCCTGACAGCCTGACAGGTTCGTCTGCGGCAAAATGGAGCTGTTATTAGATTTTCTGCTACTACTTGCTTCACTTCCACCAATTCTCTGTGTATCCCAATAACCTTCCAAAAGACTCAGTGTGAATAATTATCTCCTCGCGTTGACATTGCCTCATACTGACGCATACCGCCATTAATGTAACATTTCTCAGTGTCATTACGTAATGACATGTCAAGCAAACTGATATACATGGAGTATGATTTTCAAAAAACAAAATGTCTCAGACTCATGTGTTGAAAGGACAGAAATAAAGGAATAAAGAAATAGGAGAAAAAGAAAGATTTCTAAGGTTGTCCCTGAAGTCTTTTAAGCAAACAGGGCACCCTAAAAACAGCCACAACAACACACACAGGTATGGTTGCAGACACCAATGGCCTGACGTAATGTAGGGTTGTAAACACACTTCCCAGTTTATATGCAATCAAGTTTGCCCTTATGTTTCCTCGCCACTGTATTTTTGTATTTGCCTTTTACTATTTTTCCATTCTGATTGGCTATTTCCTTCTCTGTCCTTCTCATGTATATCATTGTGTATCCCCTCCCTCGTCCCTCCTTCTGTGTGTCCTAGAAATGTCATTGCTGGCCAGATCTATCTTATTGTGCTATAACAGTGTGTATCAGCATGTCCATCTTACAAACCTTTAAGCTATATTGTGTGTGTGTGTGAGTGTGTGCATGCTTAACAGTCTGTTTATGTGTGACTGTAGGTTGATTGTTCTGCTTAGTCATGATTCGAAAGCATAACGTCACTACTCCTGTTTTCTGCACAAGGCAGCGCTGTTTTTGAGCTGGATGCAAAGTGATTGTTTGCGTGTGTGAGTGTTCATGAATGAGAGGGGTCTTTGTTGCCTCAAAACATCATCTGCGGAACAAAGTCGTAATGGTGAAAACAAAACTAGAAGTGTGCTTGTTTTGTTTACATATGTGTGAGTAAAAGACAGACTGTTTTGCACACTTTGTTTCAAGATACACCTGCTCAAAGCATCTCCTCAAATAAAACAACATATAGAGCTTTGTGTTTCTGACTTCTTTCTTGAATGCCCTTCGCTCTCAGACCCCTGCAGTTTGTCAGGTACACCAAGCAGGTGGTGTCAGAGTTTTTACCTTATTTGGAACTTAAGTTAGCCTAGCAATGTAATTGGCCTCATCACAATATAATACCAAATAATCTTACATACCTGTAACAGATTATCTGATGTAAAGTTATAGCGAACTTGGCAAACCCAACTGCACGGTGAATTATAACTGTTTATTCTAAGCATGCACTGCAGTTCTGTACACAGGGTGATTTTGGTTGGCGGTCATGTTTTTATTTATCGTTCATCAGCTGGTAAAACCGTTACAGGTGTAGACTGGATTATGCTCTTTAAGTTTAACCGATTTTTAAAACTTTAAGGTTATAATTGTCAATATGTTTCCTGATGTGTATGGGCCTATACTTGTCAACCTCAACCTCCTGTTCTCGGTAATGATCTCTTAAGAGCCGTTTTCAGTAGAAGTCCAACCACAATTCTATTCACTGCGTTAACAGTTATCGTGTTAACAGAGATGAACTGTTTAGACTTAAAATAAAAAGGCTGAAGTAGTCAAATCTTCAAATAAATTCATTTACTGTATAAATATAATGCAATTGACCTTAAAGGCAAGAGTATCTATATGATGAAACATCTCTGTTTTCTTAACAAATCATTTCCCAATGGCAGGTCTCTTGTGTCTGAAGTATATTTCTAGAAATACAGGTATGCAAACAGATGTTGAAGATTGTTTTCTATGAAATTCTCAACATTGCACATTGTCACAAGCAGCTTTTAGCACAGACAAATTAACCCCACTTTTCTGATCCTTTAATGCGTGACCCGCCTGATTCCTTGGTATGTGTGTGATGTAATTGTCAAGGACTGAATAAAAGCAGGCCAAGCAAACTCGATCAACATCCACTTATCAAGCTTATACTGCAACAGTAGCAACAAACTATTCCATTATATAATATCTCTGGTACTTTCAGTCTATTTTCTCATGTAATTACTTTTATTATTGAAAAGCACTTCAGTATGAATGAGATGCAAAAAAACTCTCATTTTATTTCTGATCCACTTCATTTACATTTCGCAAAGCAGCTCAAAAAGAAGTATTCAGAAGTATCCAATTTGCAAGTACAACATGCAAATTAAGTTTTATGATTGTACATACATTTTAATGCTGACGATAAAAATATTAATAAAACCGTATGCCGCATTGTCGCCAGGTTCATTATCAAGAAATTCTGTCATATTCCACACAGCTGTGCAATACCACACCCTCATTACCACTGAACACAACTGTTACTGTCCCATCATGCCTCACACTGTGTTGTGATTCAGAGACAACTCTACAAATTTCTGCCCTGTGTCCTGAGTCTACTTCTTTCTCCTTATTAGATCGGTCATCTAAAGATAGTCCACACAAACTATCACACGTGGGGGTTCTCATTTTTAGGGCAATCTTTCTGCTTAATCAAACACACATACACACCCGTGTGTATTGCTTACTGGAAATTTCCATGCCTTTCGCACACTGTGCTTCATTCTCTAATTAATTATTTAATTAGTCAGTGTTTGTTGTAAGTATCCCATGTCTAAGCACACAAACACTCATCCCAACAGCTTTAATTTGACAAGCATTCCACCTCTACTGCACCGTGACTATTAACTCCTTTACAATGACAAATCAGACCAAATGTTCAGATCTTTACAATTATCACATAGCAGTATAACAAAAACTGTGCATTTACATACAGTGAAACATAGCCGTTGAACTGCAGTTAATGCAGTTCAAATATACACAGAAAGCTCTGATACTCTATAAATAATGGCATTTATGTATTTGCACATAACATATGGGCGTAGTTCAGTCTCTTTCTAAACAAACATACAGGCAGACAATATCTACAACATGAAGATCTTATATTAAAGTAACTATCACATCACATCAGTGTCGGTTTCATGCAGGCATGTTATAAACACCTATGCACTAATACAGCCTTGATGCTATAACTTGGGGTCCTGAGAGTGATGCTGTGTCATGCTCCTGTAATTGCAGGCAGGAAGGAGGAGAGTGTGTATGCACTACAACCACAAAGAGCATAATGCTTTTTGGACTATACATAACATGTTTCTGGGTGCGGCTGGACCTCTTCCTGATTTCTTACTTCCTAGCTCACAGTCCTAATGGATCAATTAATTAGACGCATCCTTCACGCACAAATCCAGCCTTCCATTTCCACTTATTCCCTCCTTGTCCCTGATGTAGCATGTTGTGCGTGTGTGTGCTCACCTGGTCCGGGTAAATCTGACTGCGTGTCTCCAGAGTCCAGGAGGCCCTGTGTGGGGCCAGTCCGATGTGCAGTATCACCAGGCATATCCGTGTGCCACAGCCTCTGACGCAGTCTCTAAAAACAGCCTACTGGAGCCAGCAAACACAGAGCAGAAAAAAGAGTGTAGGCTGTTGCCTCCTCAGCACTGCTTTCCAGTCTGTGTGCGAGAAGATCCGTGTTCAGTACATGCACATTTATGCCTGGATGCGTGTGTGTGAGAGAGAGAGGCTGCAAAGACACGCCGGTAACAGCATGGGAAATCTGAGCGTGAGCTGCAGTATTCTATCTGATTATGAGAGAGCCTGCCCCAATCTGACTCTCTCTCTCTCTCTCTACCCCTCCCTTCCTCACTGCTGCTTCATAGCCTCCCTCGCCCTCCCTCTTTCTCTCCTCCTCTCATGTAAGTGGGTCTTGGACAATGATGTCAGCAGATTTCTCTATCTCTTGGAGGCTGGATGCAACACAAAACACTGCATATAAAAAGACAGAGAGACAGAGATGCTGGATATGGCCAAGAGAGAGCAAGGCTTTTATACATATAATTGAATAAGCAGTTACATGATAGTCATACTGCAGAAAACAGGATCTTATTTTTTACCTCCTTTTCTCCCAGGAGTGTAGGGTACACAGATACACTCCCCAGGGAGTATGGCATCTGTTTTAACATCACATGCATAAAAAGTTTACAGCAGCGTGTGATGGATGTATGATCTTTGGATATGACAGGCTGTTAAGGTGCAAATTTTATAGCACAGATATCCTATTTAGTCCATAATGCAATTTATGAAAGTTAAACCGTGTGTTTTCTTAAAACAACAAATCATATGAAACTGTTGCAAATCTGCATAAAACAAAAGCATAACAGCTTTAAAAAACCAATGAAACTGAGCTTTGTGAAAGTGAGGGACACTGCAGTAAATTTAGCTTCAGCATACAGGACTATGTTTCCACGGCAACTGTGGGGGAGAAACCATGGGTGCTTTCAGAAAGGAAATCCAATATTCAGCATGTTCTGACACTGGCAAGACTTAGGGACTTTTCTTTCTGTCTCACTTTCTTTTCTTTCTGATTCTGTTCTTTTTCTGGAATTTAAAGGTCCTGAACAGCTATTCTTATGATTGCAAAAGTATATTCATCATGCAAAGATATAGAAAGTGACACCTGCTTTACATCTCAATTATAAATATTGTAAGTAAAAGTGAAGCACGCACTCCCCAATAACATTTATTTACCTAATGTTATGGAGATACTGCAGACAATATCACAGGCAATCAGATGATTGTATTACTGTGTTAATGGATTACTAGCAAATGTCCCTGTGTCAGTATGGGTTTCAGCCGGGTTTTCTCCCACAAAAGCAAAACATGCAGGTTAGATGAATTGAAAAATACCCAATCACTGACTTGTGTGTTGATCAACCATTTGCCATTAAAATAGGCTTAGCCAGAAATGGTGTAAAACAATAAAGAAATAAATATCTATTGCTGTCCTGCATACATGTGTTAAGATTTAAACATAAAATATTAAAGTGCAAAAATCTTTGTTAAAGTTGTAATGAAACTGAAAATTAAAGTTTTTAAAACCACAATTTAAAATACATAATGTTAAAGATATTAAAAACTATTATTGTTTAATTTTATTAATTAAATAAAAATTATTAAAAAATATTTTAATTAATTTCATATTATAATTTGACTATGTACGTCATTAATAGAGTGAGCGCATTTTCGCAACCATCACGGCAAGCATACATGCTTCCGGTTTCAGGTAATGGCAACAAACTTATAAACATCTAACACAAAACTTTTGATTACTACAAATATAATATAATTTACTATAGATTATAAGTGTTTTTAGAAACGAGGTAAATGTTTAAATACCTACGATGAGAAGATAAAAGGCAGAACGGCCGAAGTTGTTATGTGTTGATATGCAGAGTAGAGCTCGGGAGACCCGCTAAGTATTCAAATCTTGTTTCTTCACATTTAAACGTGCGACATGACGATACAAGCTAGAACCAATCAACTTTGGCGCACCGTTTTATCCCGCCTACTTCTCCATATATAGTGTTGAACGTATTCAAGCGAAGCATCATTATTCCATATTCAATAAGGAACATATATCATCTTCCTGTTTTTCCATCTATCATAACAGTTGGAAAAATGATGCACGGAATGACAAATATGTCTGTCTACTAAGAAAATACCTTGTCACCTCCCCTGTAGCTTGTTAATGGTAAGATGAGCCTGGAGAGAGGTCAGCTCTCATTCATTCTTAAAGGCTCTTCAGAGTGGCCTCTGCTTAATGGAATCTGACTGAATTGACCCAAGCCGGGGTCAACCAGCCCTTCAAGATATAGAGAGTGGCACAAAAGGACCAGCTCAGACAGTCTGTTTCTTTTTGCACTGATGTAACTCTCTGCTTGACATTGAAACTGTTGTTTTGGTTGGAAAACCATTACATAATATACTTTAGCAGTAACATGGTATTTACATGGCATTCCAATATACTTAAAATAATACCAGCACACTACAATGGTCATTATCTTGTATGATAGTAAGTGCCTGGTACATATTTGTTTAATGAGGAAGCAAAGAACAACTGTATACTTAAGCCAACATTATAGAAACATCTGTATTTATTGTTAATTGAAAAAAGAACACTTGTTTAAAATTATTTGTTTATTTAGATTATAATCTGTATTTGCTCAGCAACACAGCAAACCAAAGAATTCTAGCATCTGTTCATAAATCGCCATAGCTGATAAAAAATAAATTAAGACCAGTTTCATCAGAATGCTACACTCATTATATAAAAAAGAACATAACAGCATGACTGCAGACAAACAGTCAATACTAGAAAACAAATCTATATACAGCAAAAATGCAGTTATCTGTACCATATAAAGGTCTATTCCTCAGTAAAGACTGACCATAGGAAGCAACTTCAGGTTAACTTAGCAAATAGCAAATAACAGGTGATACTGACAATAGGTCTGCAATTACTCTGAATATATCAAATAAGTTATTGCCCAATAATTACATTTCTGCTAACTTAAATTGCAAATAACAGTTGAGGTATGTATAGTTCAAATAGTATCAATTTACAATTTCAATTGTACACCTTTATTAATTACCATTAATTGCACAGAGGTATTTTCTGTATCTTTTAAGTACTGAGTTTCTAAGCAAACACTTCTCTATAAATATTTTCAAGTTTAACAGCTCCTTGGCAACAAGGAAAGCCCTGGATGTCGTCTAGGCAACAACATGAAAAACAGAAGGTGTATGTATTTATTATTATGAGTAGAAGATGGTGTGTTTGTCCAGCTGCTGAGGACACTTAAAAAATATGTTGGTTTAGCTAGGTGTGAAGTTGGTGTCAGTTACACAGCACAACACATAACTTAACAACATATGATTAACTCTTTGGCTCCTGCTTGAGAAGGCAATAGATGCATGACTTCAATTTTACTTCAAATAATCTGTTCATTTCTAAAGGTTCCCTTCTCTTTTCATACAGAGATCAAACACAGCTATGAGGCATTTTGATTTTACTTCTTTATTCCAATGTGATGTTCAGATGGATCATGGGACTTAAGTCTGCTGTAGTGGTTGCTCTTTCAAAACACTGAAAACAGTGGTTGAATGCAATATCTGTCTTTCCCACACCTGCAAGTCAGTTTCATTGCTGCCCAGCTGTTTATGTAAAAGCATTTAAAAGGTATTGACAGGTTTGATGGACAGTTGGTCGTTTTGTTCCATGTCCTCAGCCACTGCTTTCCTTAACTTGTCGCTGCTTTCTGCCAATCAGATTTCAGCTCCAGCCATTCAAAGTACGGCACCTGCAGGGGACACATGAGGAAAGCTACAACTTTTGTGGTACTAAAATGGCTGGTATCAGCTACCTCTTTAATGGCACAAACAATACATCAGCCTTGGGCTCGGTTGGAAGTCAAGATGAGTCCAGCCAACTCTATCTCACTGTACCCCAGGTGGCAGAAGGCTAACAGGATTGCCCTACATGCAGCAGACAGAGCTTGAGTTCTGTTTCACAGTTCTGTCTTACTGTGGCTATTTATAACCTAAAGCCAGAGGGGTTACCTGCCATGTAATTGCTATGCCAATACGAATAGGGCTAATCAGGCTAATTTCACTGGTACTAAATTAAGAATTATTTTATAAAAAATAACTTGTTTATCTTACAAGAACTGTTCTTTGGGAATTAGGAAATGGTCAATGATGTACAGTTAATCCTTACTGTCCAACACTAATGGCAAGTAACTGGTGCTTACAAAAATAACTTAAACATTGCTTTTATTTGAAAATATATCTAAATATATCTTATCTTACTTTTACTTTGTATCTCACCTCCACTACTATAAACCAGCCAGCTGTAGGTGCCGTTTTTGCATGGCAAAGCAAACCAGAAGGTCCCTACTCCTGATAAAAAAAGTTTGGAAATTTCCAAGACACAAATGCAAACCTGCAAAACACACAAAGATTCACACAGTCAAAACTTCCTGTAGCTCAATTGGTACAGCATTGCCTTAGCAGCGCAACATTTGTGGACTTGATTCCCACAGAACACACACATACTGATACAAATGTATAAAAGATGTGTTTGCCAAATGCATAAATGTAAAACTCTGTCTCTCTGTGTGATAAATCAGTCAAAACAATGTTCATACGTGAACCCACTCACCATCGTGCCCCTGCAGGTAAGTCATCAGGACCACCACCTCCAGGTAAATGGGGGGGCTTTCAAGTTCGCTAAGTCAATCTGCTTGTTTTTTGAATCTACCACAAGCTCTCCATCTGTGGTGAATATATTCATAGAATATTCACAGTACTAACAGTCAATCAAAGTGTATGTGCAGCTAACTGGTTTAATCGCATATAAGGGTGACCTATGAACTCAAATCTAAATCTTCTTGTCCTATATCATGTTGTTCTTAAGAAGACACTTCGTTAATAGCATACGATACCCTTTAATGTACATAACATGTATGGTTTCTGGCTTGAACAGTTCACACTGACCAATAGTTCAGTCAGGTACTGTTTTGACAGATGTACGGAGGGCCTGTGTCCTCCTGTTGGTCGGACTCTGGAGGGCTGCGTGTAGGTCACTTTGCAGAATGGTGTTAGAATCCACTTTTTTCTGGGGAGCTGGAAGCTAAGCACCAGAGGAGACTGCAGCAACTCTCAGAGGCTCTAGCTAAGCATAGGCTGAGATATGCAGCACTTTCAGATAATAGTTCTCTGTTCGTCCCACACTGCCACCTTTTGAACAAAATGGAAATCAGTTAACAGAACAGAAATGAAGAAGTGAGGTTGTGCTGCCACCATATGTTAATAGGACAACAGCAAATATTGTGACATATTGTGTATATTGTGACATTTGAAGTGCAGATTTAAACGATGATATTTTTGCACATTCTGCTTGACGAAGGGCCGCATTTTTTTGAACCGTAACTCCTCCCCCCTAAGGATAATACCAATCAAAAACATACTAAACCAAATAAATTAACAAAGCTATTCCAAAACATAAAACTCTATAAAATAACAAATATTATAAATATTTTTTTGTTACTGACATTTATTGAGAATGGCACGTGATACTATTACAGTTAAAAGTTTATTAACGCTCAGTGTGCAATATTAACAATTCCTCTGTGACGTCATATCTAATTGAACCCTCCTTCCTGTTGGTTTGACTGACGGGTATAAAAAGCCCAGATTCCCTCGCTGTTTGTTTGACTGATGTGCGGAGCAGCACGTAAGTATGTTTGTTGTGAAGATATCAACAGTAGCTTGTATTAAACATTTTTAGACGGTTGAGTTTATGTAGCATAATAAGCAACTTCCAGGAAAATAATTTTCTTTCACGCAATTTTCTTTCACTGTCTACTGACACGTGAACGAAAGTGATGCCTAAAATGTATGATGGTTATGCCCATATTGAACTGAATAATTTTCTACAAAAATTAGGTGTGCAATTAATAGTTTTTTTAATAGTGTAAAAGAGACTTTACTTTAACGAAAACAAAGATTTTTCCAATTTCTGTTCAACTATAAGGGTAGTCAGTGCCATTGTTGGGCACCATTTTGTTTCTCCACGGACGGCTCAAACTTTTGTTTGAAACGCTAATGCTCCGCTTCAATACAGTGAACTGTACGAGTCGTTTCATGAGTTTCTAAACGACCAAGTCGCTCGCTCTGAACTTTAGTTAAACGCCACGAGCTTTCACCACTATGTAGTAACATTAACCTTTTGCCAAAGCGGTTGCAACATTTTTTGAAAAGTTGGCTACGTTGAGATAACGTTCTGCGTTCGTTGTTTTCTGTGTTTTGTAAGAGATGTAGATTAATTGCAAATTATTCTGCAATAACGTGACTGTACATTATACTTGTTTACACGACTACTTGCTACATGATAAATAAATTATTGAACGGATAGTTACGGGGAAAAAGAATGTTGTGACTGGCCAATCTAGGGCTAACATGAACTTCAGATTCTGGGATAATTTAATACCATGTACATAATATTAATGAATGTACTAAGTTTGGTATTATATGATGTTTAGCCTCACACCCAGCCTTGTTGACTCAAAATTTTGCATGTAATGCAAGGGTTGACCTTTGAATAAAAACTTGCAGAGCTTGATGGCACAAATGAGTTTATTTATGCACAAATGTTTTTCAGGTATACAGAGTTGGTGTGCAGCAGTGGTGGAGAGCAGAGCAGAGTCCCCTTGCGGGGGCTCAGGCAAATTGGTGGCTGTCCAACACTGGGGACTCAGGAGCTGGCCTCTGCAGGGGGCTCACGGTGGGGGTGTGTGCCGGCCACACCTCTGCCTACTGGGTCTCCTGCAGATTTCCTGGCGATGGGGTCTCTGGCAGTGGACTGATCACCAAGGCAGCAAGACCAGTGGCGCACAAAGCAAGGTTTGTTTGCTTTGTACTGGGTCAAAAACGGTTAATTTTTGAAAGTTTGAGTTTTTTGCATTATATGAAATTTTGCATATAATGCAAGTAGTTACATGGCAACAAAAACACTCACAAAGCTTGATGGCACAAATAAGTTTATTCATGCACAAATGTGTTTCCATTAAACAGAATTGGTATGCAGCATCGGTGCAGAGTGGACCCGAGCCCCTATGAGGAGACTGTGCCTTCCCACCTGGATTTGGTAACCTGTGAATAAAAACTCTCTAAATGGTTAAATGGTACAAATTAGTTTATTCATGCCCAAATATGTTTTCGTTAAGCAGAGTTGGTGCATAGCATTGGCAGAGAGCGGACCTGAGGCCCTGTGAGGAGACGGTGCCTTCCCACCTGGATTTGGTAACCTGTGAATAAAAACTCACAAATCTTGATGGCACAAATACATTTATTTATTCACAAATGTGTTTGACATACAGAATTGGTACGCAGCAGTGGCGGAGAGCCTCTCCTGTGAGGAGGAAATGTCTTCACATTCGGATTGGTGGCTGTCCAACACTGGGGGACTCAGGAGCCAGCCTTTGCAGGGGGCTCACGGAGGGGGTGTGTGCTGGCCACACCCCTGCCTACTGTGTCTCCTGCAGAGGTCCTGGCAATGGGGTCTCTGGGAGAGGACTGGCCACCAAGGCAGCGAGACCAGTGGTGCACAACGCAAGGTTTGTGTTTTTGTACTAGATCAAAAACATTTAGGTTTTTTTTTTTTTGCTTTGTGAAAATTTGCATATGATGCAAGTGGTGACATGGCAACGAACTTTATGGCACAAATCATTTTGTTGATGCACATGCGTTTCAGTTAAACAGAGGTGGTGCAGAGCATCGGCGGAGAATGGACCCGAGCCCCTATGAGGAGACAATGCTTCCCATTTGGATTTGGTAACCTGTGAATAAACTCTGACCTTAATGGTATGAATTAGTTTATTCATGAACAAATGTTTGTCATACAGAATTGGTACGCTGCAGTGGTGGAGAGCCTCCCCTGTCAGGAGGAAATGCCTTCACATTCGATTGGTGGCTGTCCAACAATGGGGACTCAGGAGCTGGCCTTTGCAGGGGGCTCATGGTGGGGGTGTGTGCCGGCCACACCCCTGCCTACTGGGTCTCCTGCAGAGTTCCTGGTGATGGGGTCTCTGGCAGAGGACTGGCCACCAAGGCAGCAAGACCAGTGGTGCACAAAGCAAGGTTTGTGTTTGTACTAGATCAAAAACACTTAATGTCAGTTTGAGTTTTTTGCATTATGAAATTTTGCATATAATGCATGTGGTGACATGACGACAAACTCCCAAAGCCTGATAGCGCAAATAAGTTTATTCATGTACAGATGCGTTTCCATTAAACAGGTGGTGCAGAACATCGGGGGACGGACCCGAGCCCCTATGAGGAGACAATGCCTTCCCATTTGGATTTGGTAACCTGTGAATAAAAACTATCTCAGAGCTTAACGGTACAAATTAGTTTATTCATGAACAAATGTTTGTCATACAGAATTGGTACGCAGCAGTGGCGGAGAGCCTCCCCTGTCAGGAGGAAACGTCTTTACATTTGGATTGGTGGCTGTCCAACACTGGGGACTCAGGAGCCGGCCTTTGCAGGGGGCTCACGGTGAGGGTGTGTGCCGGCCACACTCCTGCCTACTGGGTCTCCTGCAGAGTTCATGGCGATGGGGTCTCTGGCAGAGGACTGGCCACCAAGGCAGCGAGACCAGTGGCGCACAAAGCAAGGTTTGTTTGCTTTGTACCAGATCAAAAATTAATTTTTGTAGGTTGAGATTTTATGAACTTTTGCATATAATGCAAGTGGTGACATGGCAAAAACACTCACAAAGGTTGATGGCAAAAATAAGTTTATTCATGCACAATGTTTCCTTTAAACAGAGTTTGTGCATTGCATCAGCGGAGGGTGGAACCGAGCCCCTATGAGGAGACAATGCCTTCCCATTTGGATTTGGTAACCTGTAAATTTAAAACTCTCTCAGAGCTTAACGGTACAAATTAGTTTATTAATGAACAAATGTTTGTCATACAGAATTGGTATGCTGCAGTGGTGGAGACCCTCTTCTGTCAGGAGGAAACGTCTTTACATTTGGATTGGTGGCTGTCCAACAGAGGGGACTCAGGAGCTGGCCTTTGCAGGGGGCTCACGGTGAGGGTGTGTGCCAGCCACACCCCTGCCTACTGGGTCTCCTGCAGAGTTCCTGGCGATGGGGTCTCTGGCAGAGGACCGGCCACAAAGGCAGCGAGACCAGTGGCGGACAAAGCAAGGTTTGTTTGCTTTGTACCAGATAAAATTTTTGTAGGTTTGAGTTTAATTAAATGAAAATTTTGCATAATGCAAGTGTGACATGGCAACAAGCTTGATGGCACAAATGTGTTTCCGTTAAACAGAGGTGGTACAGAGCATCGGTGGAGGACGGACCCGAGCCTCTGTGAGACGGTGCCTTCATTTGGATTTGGTAACCTGTGGGGAAAAAAACTTGGAGCGTAATGGTATAAATTTGTTTATTCATGCACAAATGTTTTTGCCATACAGAATTGGTACGCTGCAGTGGTGGAGAGCCTCCCCTCTGAGAAGGAAACATCTTCACATTTGGATTGGTGGCTGTCCAACACTGGGGACTCAGGAGCTGGCCTTTGCAGGGGGCTCACGGTGAGAGTGTGTGCCGGCCACACTCCTGCCTACTGTGTCTCCTGCAGAGTTCCTGGCGATGGGGTCTCTGGCAGAGGACTGGCCACCAAGGCAGCGAGACGGGGGCGGACAAAGCAAGGTTTGTTTGCTTTGTACCAGATCAATTTTTGTAGGTTGAGTTTTTTTTAATTGTGAAAATTTTGCATATAATGCAAGTGTGACATGGCAACAAGCTTGATAGCACATAAGTTTATTCATGCACAATGTTTCCTTTAAACAGAGTTGGTGCATAGCATCAGCGGAGAGTGAACCCGAGCCCCTATGAGGAGACAATGCCTTCCCATTTGGATTTGGTAACGTGAATAAAAACTAAGAGCTTAATGGTACAAATTAGTTTATTCATGAACAAATGTGTTTGTCATACAGAATTGGTACGCAGCAGTTGGTGGAGAGCCTCTCCTGTCAGGAGGAAACATCTTTACATTTGGATTGGTGGCTGTCCAACACTGGGGACTCAGGAGCTGGCCTTTGCAGGGGGCTCACAGTGGGGGTGTGTGCCGGCCACACCCCTACTTGCTGGGTCTCCTGCAGAGTTCCTGGCAATGGGGTCTCTAGCAGAGGACAAGCCACCAATGCAGCGAGACCAGTGACGCACAAAGCAAGGTTTGTTTGCTTTGTACCAGATCAAAAATTAATTTTTGTAGGTTGAGATTTTATGAACTTTTGCATATAATGCAAGTGGTGACATGGCAACAAAAACACTCACAAAGGTTGATGGCACAAATAAGTTTATTCATGCACAATGTTTCCTTTAAACAGAGTTTGTGCATCGCATCAGCGGAGGGTGGAACCGAGCCCCTATGAGGAGACAATGCCTTCCCATTTGGATTTGGTAACCTGTAAATTAAAACTCTCTCAGAGCTTAACGGTACAAATTAGTTTATTAATGAACAAATGTTTGTCATACAGAATTGGTATGCTGCAGTGGCGGAGACCCTCTTCTGTCAGGAGGAAACGTCTTTACATTTGGATTGGTGGCTGTCCAACACTGGGGACTCAGGAGCTGGCCTTTGCAGGGGGCTCACGGTGGGGGTGTGTGCCAGCCACACCCCTGCCTACTGGGTCTCCTGCAGAGTTCCTGGCGATGGGGTCTCTGGCAGAGGACCGGCCACAAAGGCAGCGAGACCAGTGGCGGACAAAGCAAGGTTTGTTTGCTTTGTACCAGATAAAATTTTTGTAGGTTTGAGTTTAATTAAATGAAAATTTTGCATAATGCAAGTGTGACATGGCAACAAGCTTGATGGCACAAATGTGTTTCCGTTAAACAGAGGTGGTGCAGAGCATCGGTGGAGGACGGACCCGAGCCTCTGTGAGACAGTGCCTTCATTTGGATTTGGTAACCTGTGGGGGAAAAAAAAAAAAAGACTTGGAGCCTAATGGTATGAATTTGTTTATTCATGCACAAATGTTTGTTATACAGAATTGGTACGCAGCACCGGCAGAGAGCCTCTCCTGTCAGGAGGAAACGTCTTTACATTTGCATTGGTGGCTGTCCAACACTGGGGACTCAGGAGCTGGTCTTTGCAGGGGGCTCACGGTGGATGGACCCGAGCCCTTATGAGGAGACAATGCCATTTGGATTTGGTAACCTGTGAATAAAAACTCTCTCAGCTTAATGGTATGAATTGGTTTATTCATGAACAAATGTTTTTGCCATACAGAATTGGTACGCTGCAGTGGTGGAGAGCCTCTCCTCTGAGAAGGAAACATCTTCACATTTGGATTGGTGGCTGTCCAACACTGGGGACTCAGGAGCCGGCCTTTGCAGGGGGCTCACGGTGGGGGTGTGTGCCGGCCACACCTCTGCCTACTGGGTCTCCTGCAGAGTTCCTGGCAATGGGGTCTCTGGCAGAGGAACGGCCACCAAGGCAGCGAGACCAGTGGTGCACAAAGCAAGGTTTGCGTTGGCTTTTGTACTCTATAGGCTGTGTGGCCTATTTATGGGATTGTGTGTGTGCTATGTTCTGAGATTTATTACTCAAATACCTTGATTTTTAAACTGCATTAACTAGGTAAACTTGAACCTGAGTCTAAGTGCAAGTCCATACCAAGTCTTTTTTTTTTTTTTTTTCCAGGCAGCAGTATCAAGACTTTATCCAGACAGGATAGTTGGGAGATGGGATGGGACAACCCCTGAGATGGACTGACCCAGCTTCAGTTCGACCTGACGCTAGTCCCATATCCTGGTCATGTGGAAAGCTCCGTTGTGTGTCAGCCCGGTTGCCACATGAGAATATCGTTGTACTTTCCACATTAATGTATAGCACCTTGTTTCTGTAAATAAATATCAATGTTGATGGCTACACTATGCTGTTTATGGCTAATAAAAGTTTTGCACAATGAAACTTGTAATGTATTCTATGTACACACACAATCTAGACTGCAGTTATAGCATTTGTCTTGTACAAAACGCTGTTTTACACAGAGCCCTCACTGATGCTCACATGTTGATCACATCAGAATGTTTCCATCTCTTTAATCTCCATGACAACATTGAGGTGCTGCATCCACAGATGTGATAGTATAAAGTTGATTCTTAAGTAAATAATTTAAAACTTTATCAAATACCAAAACAAAACCTGCATCTTTTGGCAGTGCAACAGCTCTTGTTAAAATTATAAATTGCTATTTTACATTTAAAATACTCTTTCCTAATGGTGGGCCATTTCTGCTGGTTATTTGATGCTAAAGGACATACAAGTCTTTAATGTGTTCAATTATGTTCAATTTCTACCATCACTGACTTCTATAGGGTCCTTTAATGGCACATCATCCAGTTCAATAATTTGGTGGCCATGCCTCTCCAAAACCCTAAAGAACAGCTACAGTTTTTCATTGCACAATTATTCTGTTCAATTTCTAGCATGTTGCGTTGACTTAAAGACTTAACAGGTTTTGAAAGGATGGACCTGCTGCTTCTGAAGTTGGAAATCCTTATTTTACAGAATAAACTGCAGCTCATGTTTTCCTGATTTTCAGATGTTTCCCGTTTTATTCAAGTGCAATAGAGTTGTGATTTTTGTTGATATATACTATGTAAATCTTACAGATCTGTTTATGTAATTAAGTTCCGAACGCAGAGCTTTACAATGTTTTGTCCACATCTGCATTGGGTTTTACAGCAAACGCAACAGTAATATAGAAGTGTTTATCAAAAGCACCAGAAGAGGGCGACATTTATTCATTCATAAAATAGTTACGTTTTGGTTCCAAAGGAAAACCTCACCCCACACACACACAAATGTTAAGAAAGTAGGCATATACTTATTACTTTCTCAAAAAGCTGTCTTGATTAAAAATGTATTCGGGCAATTCTAGTGATTGGTAAGCCTTAGCCATAAAGCTCCAGTTTTTTGTGTACTGAACAATGTAACTGATTGAATTGATCAAATCTTTTATTACCTGCCTCAGTGGTGTTATTCCCTAATGGGAACAGGATGAACACAAGCACAATAGAGGTCTATTTTGGGCCCAGTAATAACACGAAAGCTACAAATATCAAAATGAACAATTTGCATGATCATTTTTAGAGGATGATTGTCTAAATCAACCTACGTGTCTTTAATGCTGAGTGTAAAAGATAAAAAGTTTAACAAACATAATGCATATAGAATTATTCATGATTTAATTGGAATAATCTAACCACATGTTGTTTCTCTGGGTAGTTACAGAATCACTTTACATTGTAGATTAGGTGATTCTAATGTCATAATTTTTGGATATGCTAGAGGTTATTTTAAATATTGTTGTAGTAAGGTATAGTATGAAAAGTATCTTTGCTGTAGAGAATTTTTAGCTTAAACTGTCAAATTATTTAGAATTTAGGAGAATGTAGTATTTAATGTATGTCTATAGTGTGTTCCTGTAGCTCAACTGGTAGAGCATTGCGTTAGCAGCATAAAGGTTGTTGGTTTGATCCCAGGGAACACAAGTACTGATAAAAATGTATACCTTGAATTCACTGTAAGTCACTTTGGATAAAAGCGTCTGCTAAATGAATAAATGTAAATGTATAGTGAGATATTCTCCTTGTGATTGGATGGTGCATCCAAAAGAACTCTGATTTCTGGTAAATGAGCACAATGCTCTTTAGAATATATGATCTTAGGTGAGGCCCTACAGTATGACAGCATTTGAAGGAAGTTCAGGTCTGAAGTGGTTTCCTGCAGGTTTGTAAATAGAGCCATTTTGAGTTCCGCCATGAAAGCACAACAGAACAGTAAATCTTGCCAGTGTTCTCCTCAAAACAGGCCATGTGAGAGACAACAGAGAAGGAAAAAGGTTCAACTTCGGACAAGGCTGTTGCTTTTTATATTGATTTAAGAGAAAAAGGCAAGTGAAGTGTTTTTTTTCCTGTAATAAGAAGGCTCAGATAGAGGTGAATGGAGAGTGTAAACTTTTAGAGGTAGTGTGACGTGAAGCTGTTTCGCTAACTGCCTTAATCAAGTGCCACTTTGTTCAAAAAGTGAGAGAAAACAAAAAAGAGAAGGACGATACAGTCACAAGTAGAAACTTTACTCTTCATTCCATCAGCACTCTGTGTATTTATTGGTTAATGGTCTGATCTACATTAATGACAAAAAAGAGGCACAGCCTCCTTTGTTTTGATCTTTTATGCACATCAGAACTATGACATGCTTCAAGTCAAGTCAGATCAAATTTGCATAGACCGAACATCATTTTCTGATATGTCCCTCAAGATGCTTTAAACATTATTTCGCAAGCCCTTGAGATACAATTTGTGTAATGTCTTATGCCATTTAAAGAAAGGCATATTTTAATGACCTTTAAAAACGTATATATGTTCCATCCTATCTAAGGGTTAAGTGAAGTTAAGTATCTGTCAATCACACTCATTATAATTTAACAGGGATGAAAGGACAGTTCATAAGCCTCTCTAAGTATTTTAGCACAGGCACCCAGTTTGATTTTTATTGCAGATTTATACTTCAGAAATGGAGTGGGTTACGAGTTGGGGATCTGTTTATAAATCAAGACTTAGAGTTGGGTTCAAATCAAAGGCAGTCTGTCGTCCTGGTTTAACTAAGAGGGTAAATCTATAAAAGGCTTAAAAGTACACCATCAATGAACACTAAATCCTTTTAAGAGTATTTTACCCCTGGAGACAGAGTGGGTGCCCACTTAATATTAGCCTATTGACCTCTGCATTTCATGGCATAAATTAAATTAATTATGTTAACTCTTTTTTAACTCTAAAATCATGATCGTGATTGTAAGCTCTTTACTTAAGCAGTAGTTCTATCAACACCTTTACATAATAACCACATTTTAAAGTATATCAATATAATAATAATAAAGTAATAAATATATAATTTGATGCTATACAATACTTTAAATATATATACATATATATATAATATATACAGTATATACAATTGCAGTATAGCTGGTGTATATGCATTTATTTTGTTTCACATTGTCCTGTTGGTTATGGTGACCAAAAACACTCTCACACCCCCAGATTGCTTTTCCTGGGCAATGTGAAAGCAATGTATACATCTCCAGTGGAGTGAACCAAACCCCATTCTTTTGCTCATCTTCTTTTAGCTCTTTTTTCCCCACTCACTCTCTGCGGTATTGTTGTATCACCACCTCTCTAACTGTAAGATTGTTGTTCCCTCACCTCCTCTACTGTCTTTCTGTCTGTTTCTTCTGTCTGTCTGCAGTTTTCAAGTTCCATTGTGGTATGAATTTAAAGCGACTCTCTTATGACAGCGCCACCTGTTGGGCATAAGATATAAACACTAGTATTGTAACGTGAGTGCTTTTACTAAAGGTTTTCAACAGCTTTTCTTAAAATCATCATCTTGCTTTAAGCTTATTTTTCTTTAATTTTATCTTTCATAATATTTTTGTTTTATGACTGTATTGTTCTTTGTAAAGATGCAAGGAAACTGTTAGCACTGAAATCTATGCTTTGGAAAAATCTAGAACATTAATATGTTGACTGTTCTCTCTTCAGAATGTTAATACTGCTTTTTATTGCCTCCTGTATGTATTTCCTGTCATGCACATGTTTTTCAGTAAGCCAGTTTCAGGGGTCTTTCTGTGTAGCTGTTTTCAAGGAAATCACTCTGTCCAGGTCAGGGAGTTTGGGAGAGTGATTATTAATCATTAAATCACTGACATGAACCCTGTATTAATACACGGCAACTGTGATTCTGTGATGTTATTTCAGTCTTCAAGTGGGTCAGTTCTAATAATTACATGACTCATTTACAGCACAACTGTTTATGATTCATTGCTTTATCCAGACAGGAGTTCTGCTTAACTAGGTTATAAATGGATTCAAAAGGAATCAGTAATGAAAAAGATCACTTGTATTTCATCAGAATTCGTATCTAATTTAAAACAGGGAAAGAAATATATTTTTAAAGCTGTGCCCTTATTTTGCAATCTGAAGTCTGAGAGCACTAGTGAAAAGCGTTTGTTATTCTGTTTTGTTTCAGTATGAAAACAAAACAAATTAATTAAAACATTTACATATATTTAAAAACCAAATCTCAATATTTGTCCTGTCCCATTTGGCTTTAATGACATCATGCACTCAAACTGGCAAAGCCTGATATTATCCAGATTATTCATATTATCCCAGCATGATTGAAATGTTCCAGAAAGCATCTTTTGTGCTGCAATGAAAGCAAGAAAATCTGACCTTTTGGACAGAGGATTTAACATGGTCAGTGTCACAAATTGGCCTATGTGAGTAGTGGCCCCTGAAAAGTAGAGAATGTTATTCCTGATTCATTTTACATTATTCAACAATCTCATTTATTCCTGAAAAAAACCTTTTAGATTTCGAATCCTAGATTTAAGATTTTGTCACAGACTTCTGAATACACTCTAGGAAATGGTTTGAATTCATGTGGTTGTTTTTAATTCATTGTTGGCTTTTACCACAGTGACAATGGAGCACAATGTGTTCTGGAAGAACATTCTGTGTACAATTGTGGATTCCATTCTTGTTTTGAAACTATTTTCATTTGATTGGCTGGACCAAAATTTTAGAAACAGAATCCACTTTAAGCACCCAGACTTTTGGCGACCTCTTCGTGACCTCACCACTGTACTGTAGCCAGCTTTTGTCCAAAACATTGTGCACATCTGACCTCCAGCTGAGTTCTATAAATCCGTTAAAAATCTGGTTTGTTGTGCTGCCTGGGAAATGCGGATTACACCAAAGAGGTGTGCGATTACAGAGCGGAAGAACTCTCTCCATCACACACACACACATGTGCGCAGAACCACGTACACAAAAGTCACACACATCCTTTCCAATCGGATTTAAGCCTTTAGAGACGTGGCCTTCATCTCCACTCCTGGAAAAAGAAAAGAACTGGTTGAAATAAAATAAACCTGAGAGGACGAGAGACAGGGGACAGTGTGTAGACCGGGACCTGTGAGACTATCTGCGCGTGTGGTTGTCATGCACATCATTTCAATCCCTCTTAACTGTCTCGGGCACGTTTTCACAGCCATTAAGAATTACTACGATCTGGTTGTCTGCAGTCTTGTCAATGCACAAGCAAAATGACCTGTGATCAGAGATTTAGAGAGTGAAGTATTCTGTGTGCAAGAGACGAATTTCGGGAATCTTAAATGATTTTCTTTCATCTAAGGTAAAAAATGGTCTTTGATCACCTAGTATGAAATTCTCATCAATGGGCGATTAATTGCCTTTATGATGTGTCTTATCATTATGTTTCTATGACGACTGTCCAATGAAATACAAACAGGAAAGCAGCCTGTAATAAATTAGGTGTGTGTGTGTGTGTGTGTGAGTGAGAGAGAGAGAGAGAGAGAGAGAGAGAGAGAGAGAGAGATGTTTTGTTGGTTGATACTAACTTGTCTATATGATGTGTAGCATAAAGCTAATTCAAAGTTTGCTTCACAAACTATATTTTATAGTTAACATGACTGAAAGTTTACCTCAAAATTATCTCTGAAGAATGAGCAGTGTACAAATTCCTCTTTTGCAAGCCCTGACAGGCTTCTAGGTGTGGGTGATATGAAAAATCATGGTTTTGTTTGCCAGGAAAGATCACAATCCGTAATCTTATCACATTTTTCCCCATGTTTGGTTCTAAAACTGTTTTGCAAGTTACTGAGCAGTGCAGCCAAACTGATTTCCCTTATTAAAAATAATATAGACCTGCAAGGTAACAAAACATTAAAGAAAGATTTCACCATTTAGGCCAAAGTAGGGGTTGGCGATATGACTAAAATCCCATTTCACTTTTACTTAATTTATTTTAGTATTTTTCTTTGTTAGTAAAAATAAATAAACAATAGGGCAAATGCAGTATCATAAAGAAACAATAATAAAGATGCTTTACATTTTTCAGGTTAAGTTGGTCTATTTAACAGTTGCATTCATAAAAGAAATAAAATAATAAAATGAATATTAAATACAGCAATGCACTGCCTGAATTAAAACACACTGATTCCTATTAACAGTACAAGTTAATCGTTGCATTTTGTTGTTTTATTAACATTAATGACATCAGCGGGTTTATTAGACGCCTGGCACTTTAAGACTTAATGAGCTATCCAATACACTGAACTATCCGATCTGTTTACGTGCACGTATGACTGTGTTAATGTGAATCTTGTTATTGACAACACCTTGTGTATATGTAGCAGTTTAATATGTTTCGGCGCAATAAGTCTAAGAGAACTTAGTTTAGTGCTGGCGCTGACAGCTGTGCGCGCTCTTGGGGTGCGCGCGCTCAGAAAACCATATGTCAGACCAGATCGCGAGTAAAAGTGCTTGAAAGTTGAAACTGGGAAACTTTTAAAACACATGCAAGTAATAAACTTGCGTTATTACGAATAACTGCAATGCCACGTGAGCGTAACCAGGTGCGTCGCGTTGCGTGTTAGGACGGGGCCGTTCGCCATGTGCGCTCCAGCGCGAGCTAACGATCTCTCTGGCAACGGCAGATCGTGAAGACGTTTAAATCGTCCAGGATCTAAAATAGTCTTATCGCACACCCCTACTTCAGATCTTGTTTTCCTTTTCCAGACAAAACATTGCCAAGATCAGTCCAAAGACTTGCTTTTTTTAACCATTTCAATTTCATGTGTCAGCGAGAATGTCTGATTGTGACATTATTGATCGTCCTGTCAGCGCTGTCATTCGTGACCAAAGTCTTAAAGCTAAAACATATATTGTACAGTCTGACATATAGGGTGACTGATGTCAAACAGTCTGCCCTGACATTACTATCTTTAAAGATCATACTAAACTCGTATCTTGCTCCTATCATGCTATTTGACAAGCCACAACCATAAAGGACAGAGGAAAAAAATCACTCAGCATGCACGCAGCTTTAGCTAACATGTACTGATCTGAAATAAAAGTCAGCTGATGTCACAGTTTTCCTCTTTTTTCACGCAAGATCTCACCAGAGCTCCATCATAACTGACACACGACATTTGTGAAAGGCAGAAAAAAAATCAAATACAAATTCATCAAAGCTTCATCAAAGTGTCCTGTTAAAAAGAACCAGGTCATGGTTGTTTGTATCATTTGTTTTGTGTGTGTTTTAAAGTGGCTGTACAAAAATGTACAATACAATATTTTCAATGCCTTTGGGCCCTAGTGAACTTCACTGGAATTTTATTTCATGACTTAAGCCTCTAGTCAGCAAGCAAAAGATAATTTTGGTATTTGAAACAAAAACCTTAAAAGGAAACAAACTCAGCTGGGGGAGTCAGTTCTCATCTGGCAACCAACTAATGTCTATATGAGCTTTATGATACGTACAGGATAATAGAAGTCATGTGATTATTAAACAGACCACAAGTGCTCTGCAATGCATGCTTAAAGCAGTGATTATAACTTATGTGCATCTTATCAGTCCATCCATAATTGACTGCAGGGATGCAGGAAAAAGCGTGCTGATGACTTATCAGTACAGGCGGCGTGTTGCAGCTGGTAGCCTCACACGTGATGCTCATTTTAAACCTGCAGGTAATGCACTCTTCAGTAACCTTGTGACAACCGTTCTGAGATAAAAGCACACAGAGAATAGAAATAGACAAATAACAGGCAATTACAGAGAGACAAAGTACAGGTAGTGTACAGGATAGATATGGAAAAAGAAAGATTGGGGTAATTGACCATTGAATGGTGATGTTTCACAGTGTACCTTTACAGCACTAGGTGACTGTGGAGAAAGAGATTGAGCTCTGCCCTACACAGATGTATCTTTAACAGCACACAGACACAAATGACCCCACAGCGACCATCCAATCACTGTCACTCTTGTTTCTTCATGCTGATGTAGACAGTCAGAACAACTACTTCTGATTTAAAGACAGAGTCACTGCAGGCATCATCTTCATATTGCAGTTTTTCTTTTGGGAAAGGACAAAATGTCGCAATATTGAGCAGCAGAAGATCCACGAAAATGGCAGCTTTTTAAAAATAGAATGAGAAGGGGAAACCTGGAGTTTTGATGCATTGTGATAACCTTGGGTAAAAGAAAGGTAGCTGATAAGAGCCAGACATGAGTTTGGTTGGGTGTGGGGCAGAGGACAATGTCTTTCCCCTGAGAAAATAAGATGTCTGAAATGGATAAGGCCTGCTCTTCAAATGAAAGAGAGAGACACAGGGAGGGCAAGAGGAGGAGAAAGCGATAAGGCTCTGAGAAAATGTTCCAAAAGCCTGACTGACATCCATAACCCTGAGATGATGACAGTGGGGGAATAATCGGTAAAAAAATGAGAAGGACAGCAGAGATGGTTCAAGGTGGAATAAATGCAAGCATGTTGCATGCTGACATCTCAACATTGGGCAAAATAGAAGAAAGCAAGGACAGAGAGACCCATTGGACATGAGAATAGAAAAGCAGCTGTCATTGGAATACCAAGTTTGAGCAAATTCTGAACTGAACTGTGTTTGTGTCATTTATGGGGTTGTATATGAATTGAGTTGAGTCATGCCAGGATGTTGGAATTCAAATAATTTAAGGTTAGAATCAAACAGGAATCTCAGTTTGTTGTAGTCAAACACAACAAAAATTGAGAAGAAAAGATAACTATGTATTTTAGTTTTCCATTTTCCATGTTGACTCTATGTTGCAAAGTTACCTTAAAATGTAAAGTAAATTAAACACATTTCTTCAACCCTTTTCCATAAATTGAAAGTTAACTTAATAAATATAATTTAATATTTATTTATGCTTTTTTTAGGTGGTACTTCAGACATTGATTCACAGCTATGAGATAATATGTTTTAATATGTAATAACATTTTTGGAATATTGACATTCAAATTAAATTCAAATTCTGCTTCATATTTGCTACCTTATTTCAAATTTAGCAGCTGAATTGGAATTCAGAACTGAACACACACACACCCACCCACGGACATGCAAGCATCATTACTGATATTCATAAGAGAAAAGACAAACTGTCATAGGAGAGAATAGTGTCAAGTTAAACTATGTTTCTTCTGCTTATCAAGAGATGTGTGATACATGTATTTGGCTCTTTCAATTGCTTCATGCATGGCTCAAGGGCGTTGACCATCTGGACACCAATCACATATTATAAATCAAATATTTGATATGAGGCTGTCTTTAATTTGGAATGACAATTCAGTCCAATGTTACATAAGCAAATTCTGCCAGTGATGTAGACAGAGACCTTGAATTCCGATGGATGTGAGAGTCATGCGACTGGGCTTGACTTTTGCCTCTGATAACTGATGCTTGGAGATCACAAGCTCTGTTGTGCTGGGTATGTGTGTGTGGCTGTGTGTGTGTGTGTGTGTGTGTGTGCGAGAGGGAAGAAGAAGGTTTTGCCTTTTAACTCTTAGGTCAGTGTGTGATCATAAAAGCTCTTTACCCCAAACCCCCAGGTTGTTATAGATAAAATGATTCACAGCAGCTGGGGGTCAGCATTAAAAAGCAGAAAACAGAGTGGGTTGTTTGGGCATGTGTGAGGAACAAAGAAATATGTGTGTTTTTTGTACCTCAGTAATTCTGTTTCACAGTACAAACATAAACGGTGCAGATTTATTTTGAGACCATATATTGAAAGGTTACAGTGATCATACTATACAATGCTGCACAGCAAATGATAGTTTATATCCATGGAAAATATGTATATAAATATATTTGTTTTTTTAAATGAACGTGTTTTTAATATACAGTATCAGATTTCTGTAAGGGGCTTTTTGGCGTATGCACGGACTGTAAAAATAAAGCAATTTACAAGATAGTGTGAAGTTGTACAGCCACATTACAGCTGATGAAAGCTTTAAAATCCCTCCCTCCCTTTTTGGGGGGGCTGTAAACACAACATGCAAGTGTATCAGATGCTTTGATACACAGATATGTCATTTGTGTATCTGAAAGTTGAAAAACGTGTGTATGTTCATCTTTGAAGTGAGCGTGACTCTGATCACAGTGGAACAGACATTGTTATTTCCTGTTGTTGCAGAGTCCTAAGCTGGATAATAAACAGTAAACACTGAACGAGGGATAACACAGAGACTTCCACTGTGTTTGAGAAGGTGTGTGTCTATGAAATGTCAGATAAAATATGGATTATGTCTACTGTTGTCAGCCCGTCTCTGTCTGTATATTCTAGGCTGTGTGGATAATTGGATAGATGTGTTTGCATGGGGATTCTCAAAGATAAGATAAAACAAAACAATAAATTAATAACACTGAATATTTGTATTTAAGATTTGAACTATTATAACTTTATTATAACATTATTATGTATTTAGTTGTGTATGTTTGATATGCATCATGTATTATATGTATTTGGTTAAATCTAAATGTATTATTTACAGGACATATAAGTATATAATATTTGAAGCATTTTTAAGACCTTCTCACAATCTGTACCTCAAGGGAATTTCTGCACAGTATTTAATATCCTGTTAGTGCAGAATTGAGACATAAGTCATTTTGTAACCTCATCCCAACATTGTCCAACACACTCTTTGTCTCGGCACAGACATGATAGTATAAAACTTCACATTCAATTAGATTTTGTAAAGGGACACATGAGAAGGGATTTGGCCTGGAGCATTATAGAAGTCCCATCAGAGAGTATCAGGGGATGATGGGGTGAAACCACTGGATGTCTCCTATATGGAAAACTGTCATATAGCGCCACTTGCTCATATATATTATAGATAAGTGTTTAATAATGCATCAGGAGTTTTGTTTCTGAGCGAAAAGGCAGAAAAGGGGCTCTATTAAATATGACGATGCGGTAATGAGGTCTAGGTGTCATGTTGCCGTGGTAACGTGGGAATCAAGTCTCTTTGATGTTGGCGACGGTGAGCTCATGCAGGACAGGCTGTTTGACTGGTGTCTGAGCACGACTCTTGACCCGGACTGCTGTGCACTTTAACAGCAAAGCATAACGAAGAAAATACTTCCATTTTAAGAAATTATTTAAACAGATTGAAATTGATTTCTCCTGGGAATCAATATTAAATTCATAAAAGGTAATATTAATATCTTTATTGATTGTTGTTCGCTAATCACTGTAGCATGTGCAAAGCTAGTCAAACACGCAAGATTACAGCTTTTAAATTAAATTACCTTGAAAATTAGCAGCTGTTATATAATATAATATAAATGTAAATGGATGATGATGGATCGGCCATAGATGGTCACATTGTTTTTGTCTGTTTTATCTTAACATGTTAACATATCAAAAACTCATTCTTCAATCGTCGTATGTCTTTTCTTTTTAATGGTACAAATCTGCCAGATGTTTTATGAGATCAGAGCACTTGTATGTTTTGGAATGGGGCTGTTGTCACTTTCCTAGGTTGCTTTTTGTTCTAGACAGGTTACGATGTTGTTTATGTTTTCTGCGTCTCCAAAAACTCCAAAAGCTTTGTTGCCTTAAAGATCAAAGGTAATGACCCATGCAGAGTCTGCTCAGACAATGTTATTTTTGCATCATCAACAGTATAGATTTTCTTAGCTCTGGTTCATGTTGTGTACCCAGAATCTAATACAGAAAACCTGACTCAAAGCCTTCAATACTGCACAATAAACACATACAGTGACATTTGGAAATAGCCTGGAGAACCTAGTTTAACAAAACAAATTACAACGTTTGGATAGAAATCCTTTATGTAACCAGTATGTGGGTGTGTGCATTATTCATGAAAGACAAGATTAAAAGCGATTCAGAAAAGACATCCCAGTTGATTTCCCAAATATACTTCTGCTCTTTGCTTCAAAGTCTGTGATCATTCTGTCAATAAGAAAATGGTTTTATTTTGTTTCCTATTGGACAAATGAATTCAGATCAAGTTGGTGAATGAGTTCTGTTTCTGTATAATCCCAAAATGACAAAAGATAAACCTTTTTACAATATGGATGTCTTTCAGTAAACTTTTAGTTTACTCCTTACATTCATTATTTGGTGAAAAATTTACCTTTTTAATGTTTGCTAAAAACTTCTACTTCTTCTGTTTTAGGAACTTTATCTTATACATTACAGTCTCTGGCCAATGTTGTGTTTGATTATCAAAGCACAATAGCATCTTAATATAAAAGGGGAATATTTTGACTTTAATTAAATCAGTAGAAAGCTTGACAGAGAAAGAGAGAAAGAAAGAAAGAGAGAGAGAGAGAGAGAGAGAGAGAGAAATGTGAAGTAGAAGTGTTGAAAACCCATCACATAGAACAGATGTGTGCAGCATGGAATCCAAATTAGATCTTGGAATGTTTTGATGGAATAATGTGTGTGTGTGTGTGTGTGTGTGCAGGGTGGATGCTGTTTTCAGTTTGTTTTTATAGTGTCTGTGAAATGTTTCCAGCTTCATTCTGCAAAAGAGAGGAGCTGATTGTTTGAGGTAATACACACAGGATACACAAACACACACACACACAGAATCTTCAGTATTGAGGCCCTTTTGAGATGTAACCCAAACAGCATTTCATCATTTCCCTCTGTGATGATATTTTATATCACCTGAGAGATGTCTGTGGTGATGCTGCAACAACCAAACTCTGTGTGTGTGTGTGTGTGTCTGTGTGTTGCTGACTGTTTGATCACAGTCCCAAAAGGCTTCTATTTGGCACAGTGTTTTATTCAATGAGACACTCGATATCCTGCTTCTTAAGTTTAAATAATTCAAAAAGATGCGTTTTTGTGAAAGAGCTGTACTTTTAGCAAATTGAAAACCAATCGCCTTATTGAAAACGCCCCACTGAAAATGAAGCCAAATGTCTGATGGTAAATTAACTGAAGTCTATACAGTTTTAGAATGGTTTCTTCTGGTCAGGTATTGA